>JANHGB010058953.1:0-40175 GCA_026283785.1 Coracopsis vasa | reverse complement strand
CTTAGCATGCCTTCCAGGAGAATCTGCTCCAAGATTTTGCCAGGCACAGAGGTGAGACTGACTGGTCTGTAGTTCCCCGGGTCATCCATTTTCTCCTTCTTGAAAATGGGGGTTATATTACCATTTTTCCAGCCTTCAGGAGCTTCACCTGACTGCCATGATTTTTTGCATATGATGGACAGTGGCTTAGCAACTTCATTTGCCAGCTCCTTCAGGACCTGTGGATAGATTTCATGGGTGGTGTGGTCAGAGCATTTGCCAGTGAAGACTGAGGCAAATAAGTCATTAAAAACCTCAGCCCTCTCCATATCCAGGGTAGCCACTTCTCCCGATAGCGTCCGGAGAGGGCCCACATTGTCTCTAGTCTGTCTTTTATTTGCAATGTACCTATAGAATCCCTTCCTAATTGATCTCTTATGAGATATATCTCCTTTCCTATATGTGGGCACAAGCACTCACTCACACACACACACACACACGCACACACTGTTCTTGAGTAAAAGTAACATGTTCTCCAGTATCTTTTCACTGCATTACCCTACAGATATAATCAGACTACTGGGAAAAATATGTATCACTGTGGTTGCATAGTTAGTCTTGGTGTTTGCAGCAGCAGAAACATTTTGGGCTCCATTTGCATATCACTATTGTAGTTTGTGAAGAATTTCTGGAAGTGCACTGTTTCAACATATATACATTTTTAATAGTAAAAAGGCCATCTAGTACAATGGGAAATAAAGAATACTTCAAGAGCCACTGGAAGATTTCATGTGTTGGGTTTTCCTTTTTTTTGTTTATTGATTCATCTGGTGTGCTCTTTAATTTTTACTGTTTCTCATTGCATTTGCAATGCACTATCATATTATCTAAGCAAAGCAGAAAGTCGATATGTCCGTCTTACAGTCATCTGCAACAGAGGATAAAACTCATCTTCACGACTCTCTAAATCTTGATATAGCTAATGGTCCACACAGCTAATAGATTAGAGCCTCTTTTGGGACCTTCATGCTCCCATACAGAAAAAAAAGTCATTAGGCAGATAATTATGACAGCTTTGCAACCTCTGGAACCTTCCTCACAAACCCCAGTGGTGTATTACAGTGGCTTAACTATCTCATCAGTGAGATAAAAATCCCATAGTATCATACTAATATTTATGTTCTAGTTGTAAGATAACGAATATCAAGTTCTGTGCAGAAAAACAAAGCATTAGGTTTTTTATGCAAATTGTTGTAGATGGTAATATTTTCCTTCAAATCCTCTGCAAGGAAAAATTTCTTTAAAATTTTTTCAATATGTTTCAACTGAACAAAACATTAAAAGCCGTTTCTTTCAGATTTTCACGTAATTCAGATTCCAGAATAGACTGAATGTAGAGTGTCAGAGTCTCTGTTGAAGAGAAATCAAACAGAAACCAAAAAAAAACCAAACCAAAATAAATTAAGTTTGGATCATGAACAAATCTAGAAATAGAGGAAGAAGCTTCTGAAAGCTGGTTATGCACTGAATCATCACTCATTAAGTAGTTCAATTTTTTTATATGTCAGAAGGAACATTGAGTCATGAGGGTACAGACAATAAAAAGGTAAGTATTTGTACAAATATTAAACACTTTTTTAACAGTCAAGTGAAATTTTCACGTGGAATGAAACTCTGAGTTTCAGATTTTTTTAGAGGATTTTACCCCATGATAAGGTTTCCAAGGAGGACATACATGAAAGAGTCTCTTCTAGGCCAAAGCCTATTAAACTTACCTTTCTCCTTTTAAAAATTTGTTATATTGACTGGAGGCAGAAGCAGACTTCATATAAACCAGTTTAGCCCTGGATTAAACTGAAATCACTCTTTGTTCCTCCTTTGGAGGTGGCCAGCTTCATATCCACAGTGAAACAGCCACTGGAATATATGGAAAAATTAATTTGATAATTCATACCTACATTCAAGCTCTGCTCAGACTATTAATGAATCACTATGATAGTAACATTTCAAAATATGAAACACTCCAGGGTTTTGGAGTTGAAGCGCCTATTTCTAATCCGTAGAAATTTCTCCCAGTCACCACACGTTGTTATGTATCTAATCATTTATTTCAACTTTAAGAGTCATGATGGGTGTCTAAAAATTAAATCTAATCAGACTGCAAACATTGATTTGTAATATATCAAGCCCGCACTAGTTCTTTTTAGGATTTCTTTTACAAGTGGCAACTTTCAAGTGGCACAGACTTTTTCTTACTTCAGAGCACACACCCTTAGCATTGTCATTCTCACAAGACGTAATGGATATTTCAGAGAAATGGATAACTGGATCTATCAAAAGATTGATCATGAAGTTTCAACCAATTCTGAGGATTATTGTTATCTTCAAATCCATACCTGTCTAGTGTAGAAAGGCATCATTCTCACTTCTTGGTCTCCACATGAATTGCCTTAGGTCGCATTCAGGCTGGAGTCAGTCAATTTAAAATACCCTTCTCCATCTTTTTCCTATGTAAAGTAGATATCTTTTCCCTCTGCAGAAGTTATTTTCCTAAAAACCCAGGTCAGATGAAATAGTGTGGTCCTTTCTTCAGAGGGAATGACAATTTACTGTAGGGGATTATTGCGAAACATTTACTACTCAAATGCATTTCTGCAGATAAAATGAGTTAAAAGAAAATTGCCCCTTAAAATTAGATACTTTAGCTTGATAACCACATTGCATAGAACTGTATTTCTTCATTCCATTATATAACTTTGTGTGATCGTGCATGTTGTAGACAATACATAGCTAGACCACCTGGGGTTGTCAACAACCCAAACTGAATAAAGACAAATTAAAATGAACAATTGTTATGACACCTGTTGCAACTTAAGACCAAATTGATGGCATGGAAACTAAATAGACTCAGGTAATAAACTAGCTACAGATACATACAGAGTTTTATAACACTTAATACTGCAAATTTTGTTTGTATTTGGTTTTGTTTAGTCTATTGTCCTGGAATAGATGCAAGAGGACTGTTGTCATGCACAAATGTCTCTAAGCCATGGAATATCATACGTGGGTTTAAGTAACCCCAATGATTTTTGCATACCAGTAAAATCTGCAACTCACAAGTTCTTTGTTTGCTAGGGACTCAAACATGATATCACAGTACAGTTTGAGGATCAAACCTTCCAGTGGCCTTCTTCAGCATATAGAATGACTGTTGAATCAGGTGAAGTCATTTACAATACCTTTCCCATACTGCATCTAGTGTCAACAATTCTCTCAGTTTTTGTAAGGAGAATGTAATAGTAATGAAATAATAATGGAATGGTAATGGTAAATGAGGTAAGGAAAACATGATTTTTCCAAATTCTAGGTAAAGATAAATTCTATCCTCAGTCAATGCTGGCATTGATATCAAGATGTGTTCCATTATGAACAAAAAGCAGTTGGCAACTCTAAATTAATAAGTGAATTAAATGCTTGTGAAAGTACCATCTGACAGCCTCAAGGCTGAAAAGATTATTCTTCTGTAACCAATTCTTCCAAGATTCAAGTACTAACAGCATTTCCTGCAAACATCTTACAGTGAAGGCATTAGTCCATCTTGAAGAGGCCTCAACTGCAATGATCAAACCGGGTTGCTAAGACAATTTGAACACACTGGTTCCAAATAAATGCGGAACTAGATCACTGAAATAATTGAGTTGGACAATGGAAATGGAATGAAAGTAAAGTACTTAGATCTGCCCTATGTTAGCCTTGCCATGTGAAAGATCAATGTAATTGTATGAAGTGGATTAAGCTATGGTATTTCTCACTAGCTGAGGAACTGATCAATGAATAAATAACAACTAGATCTACAAGGACAGTATTTTTTATTCAAAGAGCAAATAGAGCAACAATCAAACTAAAAAATGTGGATTAGCTACATATTCACTTATTGATCAACTTCTTATCTGAAATCAATATCAGCAATAAGCATTATAATGTGCTACAAGAACATAACAAAGATTTCTTATAAAAAACAACAGTTCTGCTTAGGTTGTGTGCTGAAGCTTCTCAAAACATAGGGCAAAGTATCCATGAATGATATGGCCATTACAAATTATGTAAAGAATTTTTAAGTTTTAAATTTTTGTTTCCCTGCTCAGATTTAGGATCTTGTGGTCCGCTAGAGAATTTTTCTTAATCAATTTGCAATTATTTTGGTCTAAAATAATATTAGATTTCTTTCCCAGATAATTAATGTTTTAATACTTCATTTTCCATGACTGTTGATTACCTAAAAACATTTTGGTAGTCAAACAAATAGTTTGACTGTTGAGTTTGAGGACAGACTGTTGGAAGACTATGAATCAGAGGTTAATTTGGCTTTTCTTCTCTTTCATGGCATCAGATGTTCTGTCAAATTTACGATGTCTAACACAGCTATCCATGGAAACAACCCACTCTTGTAGTCTCCTGCTTGGAGCTTTGATGCCTTACGTTTATTTCAGGTCTCATAAATAGCAAACTCATCTTGGAATTTGGGGGTAAAGTGTCTAAAAGTAGTATGCCAAAGTTCCATTTGGGTCCCCTCTGTTGTTAGGCTGTGTTGTTGTCACCACAACTCTTATGTCCAGCTTTGCTAGGCAGAAATAACTTCCAAGTGTGGGATGTGAATTTGGTGTCCATAGTCTTTCAGTCTTTTTCTGCTGGAACTTGGTTATACTGCCAATGTGGTCATGCATTCGGTGGTAAAAATAATGTGCACTCAGAACAGGATGGGCAACCTCCTCAGCCATTTTACTAAAAACTGATCACATAGTGCTTTCAGTGAGTGCTGGCTGTTGATCAAAAGCCAAAACCAGCTGTCCTTCAAGAGACCTATCTATAAACTGACAGAAATCCACTATTACTGACTTGTAACAGCAGTCATGTTATATTTGAATGGATGGAGATTGGCTAGACATTGCCTGTAGTGGTCATTGTACATAGCACAAATAAACAAAGCATTCCAGGCTCAGCAAGGTTCTGGGTTCCTGCAATCTGAATGTAAGCAGCTGCTCCCAGTTCACAGCAAGATTTGCAACACCAGGTTTTTCTCTCCAACAGATTCTTGGAATCTTACAGTTATGTGGGAATTTTCACTTTCAGGGATTTTCCTGCTAAGAAGCATGCCTCAATCTTTGGAAAGCTGTGAAGTGTACACTTCACAGGCTCAGAGCAAGAGGGCACAATCTGTGAGAGTTTTACTTGTTTTCAGCCTGTTGTGGTTTTTCTGATTGCTTGAGTTCAGCCTAAGGACTGGACCAGTAGAAGCATATGGCAAGATCTAATCTTCAAATACAAGGTGCTAATTGCAAGTTAACAAAAGCAGGAGGCAGATTTAAAGATCCCCACTCTACTTTTCTGAGCACATTTCCCCTTCCCTAAACTTTCACTGAAGTCTTCTCAAGGCTGAGATTTGGCCAACCATGTTCACATTGAAATGATAGGAATTTGTATCAGGAAATAAGAGTGGGAAGAGCAAGAACAGCAAAATGAATCTAAAATAGCTAGCAGAGAGAGGCATGAAAACAAAACCACACTAGAGAGATGAGGCTTCTGGCTGCCAAACATCATGTCATCACTAGAAATTTTTTAATAGTTATAGTACTGGTATTTTGAAAATATTTAAGGAAAAAAAGTAAATAAATAGAGCCAGATACTAAGTCACTGTAGGAATATATAGTAAGTGCCATATGAGAAAGGCCACTATGTCCAGTGGCATGGATATAATTCACTCCCAGGCACTGTGCCAATTTAAGGCCTAATCTCTGCTGAATTATTTTGGGCCTGCTCTCTGTGGTTGCTGATGAATCTGTCTTTTTCCATCTTACTGTAAAAGGGTCTTTAGCCCCAGCGATGTATGAGACTGAACAAGCAATTTATTTCAGGGAATGAGCTTAATGTTCCTGAGAAGATGGAAAGTTACCAGCTGGGTTATCTTCTGCACCTAATCCTAATTCAAATAGTTTCATCATAATGTCTATTAGACCAAGCATAACCAAAAGGTAAAATTTCCCAAGTATCCACAGGACCTGAAGACATTCACCGTCTCCAGCCAAATTGTTCTTGCTGCTGAGACATGACACAGGCATACAAGTTCTTTCAGTCTGCACCAGGATCATCATTGGTAGCATTGTAAAGTGCCCAAGGGTCAGCAAGATTTCTCCCATTCTCATTACAAATTCAGCATGGAGTGTGCTATGCAAAGTGGGTCCTAATCCCAACTGAATAATTTTGTTTTCTGGTACTTCAGTATTAGGTAGAGTTTTTGTGCATGTTATTTTCCTTACTGCTTAGTCTTGTTGCTTGTCTCTTTCTGTGGATCTCTGCTGAACCCACTTCTCTATGGAGAATTCGCTTGTCACTCTGATTTACAAGGAATGAAAGATGTGTCCCTGCGAAATCACGTTTGTCACCACTTGACTTACTCTGTGGGAAGTTTTTTTTGAGACCATCATCAAGGAGGTGATTACATAACTGGATTTACTGTATCAACCCATTTTTTGGTGCCTTTGCTCATGTAAAACATTTTTTTTCCTATAGCTGCAAAGGTGCAGGATTACTTTAGTACCACTGAATTTGAGGTGGATTCCCATTGAAAGGGAGCTATCACATCCTGTGTTGGCTCTGTTAGAAACCTCATCTTCAAGGCAGAGCACTGAAGCACATTTTTTTTCCAAGACTGAGATTGTATCACTTACCAAACCTCATGTGTCTGCTTACAAAGGTCCGAGTTAATCGCCGTTGTGGTGATTGGTTTTATGATAATGATGATCCATGTCTGTCAGAACCTGGCTTGAGACCAACTGTGTGCTTGTATGCTAAAAGATGTCTTTTGTTACAAAGCTTTGGCCTGTGTTACAAAGTAGACAGATATTCCCAAGACAAGTCTCTGTATGCCACTGCAGTGCTTCTGAGGCTTCAGAAGTCTTTAAACCAGACATCTTAACTATATCAATTTTGCCTATGTCAAGAGAAACAACAACAAAAACCAGAAGGACGATAGGCAACCTGGACCAGTGGACAAATATAGAGGAACAGCAGGAAAAAAAAAGAGTCAATGATTGGTGAGTCGTTTGGAAGGACTGATCCATGAGAGAAACAAGGACAGTTTGATGTACTAGATATAAAGAATGCCTGAAAGTGGGTTTGGCTGATGGCATCTGACTGCCGTCACCAGCCACAGTCAGGCATTGCTCCAAAGCACCAAGACGGGCAGTCTGCAAAACTGCTTACCCCAGTGGCTTGCCAAAGGCTGTGCTCCAGCAGGAAGACCATAGGCGCCAGGGAAACTGCAACAGAGGCTGTTAATTTCCATTCTCAAGGATTGTTCAGTGTTTACCCACATCCATCTTCCCATCCGGGAGCAATCTCCTCCTACCGCTCCTCCCCAAACCACACAGCAATGACACAAGCCTTCTGCAGAAAGGACTCTGCATTCTTTCGTTTGCCAGCATGACCCTGAGGGGCAATGGTTATTGTGGCCATCAAGGCTACCTTAGTGCTTACTCACCCAAACATGCAGGAGCATTTGCTGGTGCATTAGTCCCTTCTTGCCAGCTCCTACAAATAAAGAGGTTGTTTATGGAAATGAAGAGTGGGACATACGGATTTCTTGATGGGCACACTTTAATACACTTCCTAAGCCTTAGCTTGTGCTTTATTTTCCAAGGTACAAGTGATACTAGTTTTCTCTAGAGCAAAATGTTAAATCAAACAAAACCTGGGAAGTTTTTCTTGTGAAATTCTTCATTTTGACCATAT
Source organism: Coracopsis vasa (assembly GCA_026283785.1). Taxonomy (NCBI): domain Eukaryota; kingdom Metazoa; phylum Chordata; class Aves; order Psittaciformes; family Psittacidae; genus Coracopsis; species Coracopsis vasa. Next base: position 32,408 of record JANHGB010058953.1, on the reverse strand, counting down.
TGCCAACGAAATACTAAACCACACCACTGATTCTAACTCTGTGTCGCAATTTCCTATGCTAAAGCAGCAGCTATGCCCATAGTAATGAGCCAAATGTTTTGAGCTTTAAATTGGGCATTTTTTGAAATGGAAAGTTATGTTTGCTTTACTGCTAACATCAATGGACCACAAACTAAATACTCTAAAGAATAAAACAAGCTTTGAACTCACAAGAGATGACAAACTTCAGATTTATCTGTGCTGTATTATCTGTGCTCTATTCTGATTTTGGATGTGGCTGGTTTACTTCATCTGTGTACAAGCATACTTTAAGAGACAGGTTTATCACACTGAGATGCACAATTATAAATAGAATACAAACTTCCAAGCCTTATGAAATACATAACTCTAGAACTAAGATTACTTCTAAGATGATGTCATCTTTATGCTTAGAAAATATTACTGAACATGGAAGTGCCTTTGTTTAGTCGATTTGATCCCATTTTATCTACAGCCTCAATTATGGAATCAAACACATTAAATTGATTGTTTTTTCAACTTGAATTCTTTGATGATATAAGCTAGTATATCCCAGAAACTTGATAAAATAGAAGGCCAATTTAGCGAGTGTGATTTCTTACACACCCTCAAGAACTGGACCATGATACCTTATGTTGCAGAGCTGGGATTTGGCAGTGTGGTTGTTGATGTCTGCAGAAAGTGGTAACCTAGTGCACTGATCTGTCTATTGCCATGGAAAAGCCATGATCCTGGTCCATTTGTGTATATGCCATCTCATCATCTCAGACTTATATGGAGACTAACTACTTTCTTGGGCACGAAGTTTTGGTCTGACCCCTGAACCTTGTGCTCATGTCCTGCACATATTGTAGATAATATATACAGTGAAAATCGCTTTAAAACCTTACCAAAATTATCTACAATCAGTGTTTTCAAAGACCTGATTCTCAGATGGGTGCTAGCACTCACATCTGAAGTTCTAGTAAAAACCACACTGCTGGAAGCAGCACAGGACATTAGCTTCAGTGACAGTGACCAGAGTGGTTTTGATTCAGTGTGTGAGAAATCCTCTCTTTTTCCTCCAAGAAGCTTTTGACTGCTCTACATCTGCTGCAGCCTGAACCACCAGTGTTGCGTCCTTCCATGCCCCTAAATTAATCCTCCCTTTTCTGGTGGTAGAATGGTTTTCCCCTTCTGAAGTTGTAGTTGTCTACTGAGACATACTGAATGTGGCATTTCCTGAGACAGTGTGTTTATGTTGTATGGGCTCGAAGGGAGGAAAGAAGGGAACCTGAGTTTTTCAGTGGGCTTTGTGGTCACCCACTGAAGAGACTACCCAGTTTCCCCTTAAATGAAAGTCAACCCTGCAGTCAGGTCAATATTTCTTGTGCATGTTGCATTGTCAGATGTCTGTAATAGAGATAGTCTTAATCCAAGTAAAGCATACTTGTTAAAATAGCCAAGAAGTTATATTATCAGTAGTTACTGTGAGAAACATCACTCTGAATAGCTGAAGTTTCAGGGAACTGAACAGAGATCACGTCTTTGGAAGTGCTGGGTAAGGTTAAAATACAACAAGTTAATATCAAGCTGCAGTATCACATCTGCTACATCTGCCCTAGACATGTTTATGTGACCAAAATGAAGGGTAAAACTTTCAACCAGGAACAATTTAGTCTCCCATATATCATAAGAATGAGAAAGGAAATGCATTTGAGACCATGAGTATTTACATATTTGATTGCACATGCAAATTAAATGCTTAGACATATAAAGCCTAATTTGCTTTGCTAGATAACCACATGTAAACTGGATCTAGAATTTGAAAATACGGCCCTAATTTGATGTAATTACTAATTTATGCAAATCCAGTTGGGTACTCTGCATTTGAGGGATGTTCCCTAAATGTTAACACATTGTAGCAACATTGAACATTCATGTGAGAAAATAATCAAATGAGGAAATATTGACCAGAAGGGTGTCAGAGCTTTATTTTGGGGGAATATCAACTGTTCCTGTTCTTTATTATGTTACCTTGGCTCCTTCAGATATATGATGGGGAGAATTTTCACACAAGCAATGTCTCTTATTCTTTTCTGTTTTGACTGTTTTGATATAATCATAGTAGACTAAACTGGCTTTTATGAAGAGGCACTATTTTGTTCCTTATTGCTTGACCTTTTTGCTTACAGTTCCTCTCTGTAACCCATTCCCAGTTTAGGGCAGTAACATACGTAACACTTGGTCTCTAAACTTTAGTATTTGGTATTAAAATGCTAAAGGTATTCAGCTGTGCTACAGAGGTGTGTTGAAAGGCTTTTGCTATATATGGATTACAAGGTGAATTCTCTCTGCTTCACATACCTCAAGATTAGGGTAATCCCTAGTGGCATGCACCTGAAATCCACTAAACCCACAGAGAGTTGTAGGCACTGCTGTGGAGAGCACAACTTCCCTGCTCATCACAGGAACCCTTGGTACAATCAGAAGGTGGAAAGTTTGCCTTGCTTCTGTTTCTGCTTAAATCCCCATGTGTAGGGTGGCTATCTGCCAGGGAGGGAAGGAAGGAGTATAAAATGGTGAGAATGGAAGCCAACCGTTACAGTAGAATCAAGCACAGACGAACAGATGAACACAGTGAAGTTTAGCAGTTGGAAATCTGCCATTTTTTGCTAATCTCTTCAGATTACTCTGCATATGCAGGCTATATTCCTCAGCAGGTTTGAGAGAATAACAAAAATGACTGTCCAGTCACTGGAAATAAGATAAAACTTGGAAATAAGATTAAAAAGTTGGAAACAAGATAAAAAATAAAGTGAATCTATGAAACAAGCAATATGGGGTAGCAGTGACAGGTACCCCTGAGGCTGAAAAAATGAATCATAATGGAAATATCACCCTTTATTTCATTCTGACGTTAGATGTACCAAATAAGCGTTGTTAAAGTCAATGTTTGGTATTTACAGCTGGGGATTGATTTGACCTTAAGTTCTTTAATTTTGTTATTCTGCAAAAGTACACATTGTACTACCACAGCACCGGCTACCTTGGTTCCGGCACTTTTCTTGTTGGCCTCTCTTGCCTTGAACAGTGTGAATTAACTCATGGCCAGAAGCTCTTACCCCATTTAGTTTATGTCATTAGCTCATTTGCTATACTGCTGGGAAAGCAAGGGACTCATAACTGAGACATCAGAATTAGCATGAGTAAAGCACAGGAAGTTTTATCAAAAGCAATTCTGCACCACAAGGGTTTTTTAAGGGCTGGTACTTGTGGGTTTGATAGGTAAACATATAATTCCTGATTTTACATGAGGAAATAAATATACATGGTTTGTCATTTGACATTGCCAAAAACTTTACAGGTTAAAAGAAGTTGACCTGGAATGGTGACCAAACTCTCTAAAATAGGTAACAGCCCCACTAGTTACAGTGAGTAACTGACGGTGTAATTATCCACTGTGCTTCCTATTTTGTTAAAATATCTTTTAAATCTGGCAGAGAACCGAATTCTTTCTTCTTGGTTGCTAGTTGTGTTTCTTATAAATATATGTTATAAGCAGGAAATTTATTTCCTGGCACTAATTGACTTGGGTCTTTGAATGTTTACAAGGTAGCTGGGAGCTATATGTAAATGTTTCTGTACCACTAACACTGCCTACTTTCAGAGACATCACTGATTTTGGAATAACAAATCAGCAAACATAAAGCTGCTAATCACTGCAGTGGTATTCACAAAGGCTTTCTTTAACCCAGCCAGGTCAATCTCCCAGTGCTGTCTCTACAGTCAGGAGGAAATGTCTATAACACAATTCAGAGAAGAAACCTAAAAGTTAAGTGCTCTAAATGATTCTGTAGAGTAGACCTGGTGTAAGGGGGTCTCAAGAGACAGCTGCCTGAGCCTGCAGGTGTCCCCGCATTATAGCCCATAAATATTTTCCTATTTAAGAAAATAAACTCTAATAAATCAAAACAAATGGCAGCCATGCAGGAGACAAAAATGAACAAAAGGAGAAAGCTGCTGACCTCATGCTTCCCTGCGGAGAAAATGAGGAAAGGGTGGAGAATCACCCAGACACTTTCTTATCTTCCTGTCATATAGAATGGGAACAATGAGGTGGCTGGGGTGAGCCTCAACAAAGCACTTTCATTTTGGCACTTCAACAAATGTTGGCAGCACTTTCTTTTTTGATGTCAACATTCTGTGCACAACCTCAAGGTAAGCTTTCCAAGTCACTCAAGTTAATTGATACAGCGGGGATGTGGAACTGGAACATTATGTCCTCGATGTTACTTTAAAATATTGCAAGCCTATATGTTGCCTTTGGGAGAAGGGACTAGAAAACTCCAAATGCATTATAAAAGTGTTGGCCAGAAATGGGGGGATTCATTGCAGGCATTTCTTTTAATGTGTGTCTCTGATTGATTGAAAAACTCTGAGTTTATGTCTTCTGCTGTAGTTCTGATGATTAAATACTGTCCTGCCTCCCAAGTTGGACCTACTTTAATCTTATCTGGAACTGTCCTTTTGCTGACCGTGTGTACTTTTTATACAAGAGTAATAAGTGCTTCCTGCTCTGAACTTACAGCTGTCTGCTGCAATGTAGCCTCCAGGCTTCACAGCTGAGGGGGTTGAATTTGGTGCAGTAGCTTGTTACTGCAGAGACAGGCTCCTCTGATCAGTGGAGCAAAGAAATATGGTTTACCAGCACCTCTAGGCATGTTCAGACCCTGCCCTCCTCATGGCCATACAGTGAAGCCTCTGCCATCCACTGCCTCAGCCAGAACCCATAGTTCAGTGAGGGGAGGAGAGTGGCTACTGGACTGCCTCTGTTCACCTATGTATTCAGATGTTCAAGCACCACAGAAGGAATTCAAACGCCTAAATACAAATGTCTTAGGGCAGCCAGACTGGCCTCCAGCTGCCATTCCAGAGCAGCACAGGTCTCCTGTAGGTCATGTCACATCTGTCAGCCTGGTGTGGGTTATGTTGGGAATACCTGAGTGTCACATGGGACAAGATACGCTGTTCAGCTGAGCAAACCAAGCCCTATGGCTCAAAGAATGATGATTACCAACCAATAACAGGGTTTTTTCATCCTATAAGAGATTGTCTATCAAAACTGCCTGGTGCGGAAACAGTTGTTGCTTGTGTTCTATTGGAAATGCCCTGACTGAGAGGGGAATTCTCTGAGACTGCAGGTCCTACGGGAACCTGGAGAGGCCCATCAGAGCTCCCAAGACCCTTGCTCTGCCCCTAGAAGTGACAGCTTGAGTCTGCACAAACTGTATGAAGGTACGGTCTGTTCTGTGTTGCTGCAGGGCCATGGCTGCATTTTATCTAATCCAGTGAAGGCAGCACATATCCTGCTACAGTCAAGGAGGGAAGACTTGCAAGACTTGTCCTAACTGTGTTTTTATAATCGTGCTCTTCCTGTGCACAACAGTCACTGGGTGTAACTGTAAATAAGGATTGCTTTTATCTTGAAGTTCAAAACGATGAGGTTTCTCCATTGCTTATGTAGTGTCTGTACACTGAGACACAAGGATGACAGCTGCCAAGGCCAGCCAAGGGCTTGGTGGTCTTGGGAGGACGGCTCCAGCTGAAGTCTTTTCTGTCACTGCTATGCTACTTTTACAGTATAGTTTACTCTTGCAAAGCAGAACTGACTTCACTGCAGTGTGCCTACACAGTGAAATCAGTAAAGTCTTTCTTTAGTGCTTGAAACCTGAAGCACTTTTTAAGTTAACACCAGTTTCCAGCTTTAAACATCAGTTATTTTTCTCATGTGAGCAATAGCACTGCGTTCATTTCACTGAAAAAGGAAATGTAGCAGAGGTGAGGCCCTAATCCAGCACTATAAAGGCAAATCTTGTGATGCCTTCAGCTGAAGCTCAGAAGATCCTGGCTCACATTCGTAGCTCTCATTTACTTCAGTACTTTACTTTATGCAAACTGTATGTTCTGCATAGATCAGTCACAACACTAAAAAGTGGAGACCGGGTGACAGTTGCTGGTTTTGTTTATAAACAACATAACTGGATGTAGCAACCTCCATGGCTCACAGGAAAGGACATGGGCTGCAAGAGAGATGCATTCAGAAGAACCCCTGGAAGCCAGTGCACACTCTGGGAAGAGAACTGTGCCTCTTTGGTCTCTGTAAGCAGAGGTATTCCAACTTGATGCTATTTGATTTGACTGATTTGATTTGAAGGATGAGCTCTGGAGTTAACAGGGAGCTGTAACCTAGCAAGGTTTGTCCCTCCTTAGTTGTACCTTGTGTCCATGACCAGCCAGAGCTTCCAGGTGAAGGCCAGGAATCTCTGGTCCTTCCACAGATCGGCTCTTGCTTCCGAAAGCTGCTCTTGGCTTCAGTTCTTAGTGAACTCAAACACAGTAAAATCCATTCCCCAGGGAAACAGGTTATTCCTTTGACAAATAGCTGCTCCCTCTGCCTTCTCACAACTCTGCTCCTGCTGACCTTGTACCAGCACCACTTTCCTCCCTCAGAGTTAAGCAAGACTGCATTTTAAACATGAGGAATCCTTAAGCTGTAAAGAACCTTCTGAAATGAGACAGAAGTAGGATTGATATCAGCAAATGTATATTTATATTCTGTGCTGGCCCCAAACCATATTTAACTTTTAACCAGGTTTGTAGCCGAGACCAACCTTACAAACACAACGGGAACCCATAAAAAGATCTTAACACCTCTGATTTCTGAGTAAATATATGATAAAGAAGCTAGTTTTGATAATGTTGTTTTCAAAGTAATTAATTTTTAACCTTAATCTTTACTCAGTGTAAAGCATAGTTTATTTTTCAGCCATATAGAGTAATTTTCAAAGAAATTGGTCATATATAGCAAACAAAATCCATGTATGATGTCAATAGAAGCAACACCCTGGTATAATTTCCTTCTGTTTTTCTAGCACAGTTTACACATTTTTTTTGTGGCACAAAATAATCTCCTACTACATTAATTATATAACGAATGATTACAGGTATTGAAATCATACTTTTGATTGCTAAAGTTGGGCACCAGGCTTACGAGGGATAATTGTAATTTCATCCTATTAACTCATCCCCAAAGTGCCCTGCATTCACCAACAATTACTTAAATGTGTTCAAGTCTTCACCAAGAGCAGCATGAGAGCAGAATAGTGATTTTTGGAAGGTAATCAGCAGCTGGACTGGAACCTATTCAAACTGAACTCCTGCTGTCTGTTATGCATGTTTGTGTTATGGGAATCTGTACTATACTGCTGCTGCTTTCATGAAAATAAGGAAGAAATCGAATAGGGAATAATGACATGCTCTGAGTTCTGTCAATAGATCCTGAAGCCAGGAAAGATCACAGAATGAGTGATTTTGTAAGAGACCTTTGGGAATTATCTGGCCCGAGCCCTAGAGTAAGTTGCCTAGGACCACATAGATCTCCAAGGACGGGGACTCCACCGCCTCCTTGGGCAGCCCTGTGCTGGTGCTTAGTCACCCTCACAGTGAAAAAGTGTTTCCTGATGTCCAGAGGGAAACTCCTGTGTTTCAGTCTGTGAGCACTGCCTCTGGTGCTGTCACTGGGTACCAAGATCTGCTGCACTGTGCATACCACTGGACTGTCCTCAAATCTTCTCTAACCTAATCCATGGCTCCTTTTGAAGAACAACCAGTCCTAATTTAAACACTACTAGGAACCGCAGCCCACCAGACCTCTGGTAGTTGTAAACATAAATGATCATACATGGTAAATTATATGTTCTCTGGTAGCTTGAAGGGCCTTCTATTGTCCTGCCACTGGTCTCCGTGTAGGCACTTGGAGATTATGCTCAGACATCCATAGCACACTGAATGAAACAAGCTAGGCTCTGTGGCTCTCACCATCGAGTGTGCATAGAATTTTGGATAGTCCCACAGCTTTCCTCTGAATCCTCAGTGCAGCACTGTTACCTGTGAATGGTGGCTGCAGTGCTCTGGCAGCAACTGAACCTGTGCCAAACACTGTCGCAGAGCCCCTGCTGCTACCTGTGAAAAGAAGCACATTAAAGCTTTCACTCCCATGAACAAACTCACAGAAAATGAGTGCAGATCTTCATTACAGCGCCTGTCCCATCACTAACTGCAAGCCAGGCGGGACAATTTGCACTGTCAGACACGCTGCTGCTGCTCCTAACATGCTTATCTGCTACCGTGGCTTGGCAGGAGCCCTTGGTGGTGTGCTTGGTCTGTATGGAGTGAATTCCTTCTGAAAATGGGTTTGTTGTGAACCGTGAGATCACAACTCTTTCCTGACACCCATACAGAGGAATGATTTTAGCTTTCCTGTTACCTCTTGTCTCTTCTTGCCTCATTTATTTCAGCTACCCAAGCTGTAGAGCTGTAAATAAGCTGCTCCAATTGCAAACTAAGCTGAAGTCAAAAGCATGATCTCTTTAAGAAATAACACATACTGATCAGAAAAGCAAGAGGCAGGAGGGAAAGCACACAGTGATTTACTTGGTGATATCTCAGCACAAGGGTTGGCAGGGAAGAAGGGAGAAGGCCTGGCCGGCCAGAGTGACAGCTCTGAGGGAAACCAGCAGTCAGCTGAGAAGTAGAGCTGGGACAGATGCAAGGTTAAGATTTCAGGCCAAATCTGTGCTGGGGATGGTTTCTGTGGGGCTGGCTCACGATGCTAACTCAGCCAAGATACTAGCAGCACCTGAGAAGCTGTAAATAAGACTTCTGTAAATAAGACAGCACATGCTGTTGCTTTCTGTGGTTATAACTTCATTCCATTTTTCAGGCTTACAATTCTAAGCAACTCTCTATCTTAAAGCTTAATTAAATATTATCATGAGTAAACTGACACATGCTATGCATGTTATTCCAGAGAAGAACAAATGGATTGTTTAAGGGCACAATGGAAAACTTTTGGAGAGTCTCATTGTGCTGGTATTGGCTGGGATAGAGTTAATTTTCTCCATAGTAGCTTGCATGGGGCTGTGTTCTGGATTTGTTCTGGAAACAGTGTTCATAACAGAGGAAGGTTTCCATTACTGTTGAGCAGTGCTTTACTCAGCCTCAAGACCTTTTCTGCCCCTGAAGTCACGCCACCAGCAAGGAGGCTGCGAGTGCACAAGAAGTTGTGAGGGGACACAGCCAGGGCACCTGACCCCAAGGGACATTCTGTCCCATACAGCATCACGCTCAGCATGTAAAGCTGGAAGAAGGAGGAAGGGGGGGAATATTTGGAGCTATGGCATTCGCCTTCCCAAGTAACCGTTACACGTGATGGAGCCCTGCTCTCCTAGGCATGGCTGAGCACCTGCCTGACCATGGGAAGTGGTGAATGGATTCCTTGTTTTGCTTTGCTTGTGCATGCAGCTTTTGCTTTACCAATTGAACTGTCTTTATCTCAACTTGTGAGTTTTCCCTCTTCTACTTTTCCACTTCTCTCCCTGAACCCGATAGGGGCAGTGAAGGAGCAGCTGCATGGTGCTCAGCTGCCAGCTGGGATACTAAATGTGCTGTGGGATTTTCAGGAACCTGAAGGCAGTCTGCCTGCTGGCCTGGCAGTGAGATTGGGCAGAGGACAAAGAGCTGAAGCAGGATCAGTCTGTGCCTCTCCCGGAAGCATTAAGAAAATGGGAACATTATCAAAGGCTTGAGTCACTGGAAGTTTCTTTTGTATTATTATCTGCTGCCCCTCCACCGTATCTCCAGTGCTGAAGGTGACTATTGTCTCAAGGAAGCATCTCAAGGATGGCTATGGTTGCGGAGTAGGTACCCACAAACAGAAAGTACCCATGGGAACAGTGGTTAAGTGTCAAGTTAGTGACAGGTCACTCCCGGAAGGGACACCAAATTCTTGGTATATTATTGATTTTCTGTACAATTGTACCTGACCTGTACAGTATCTCTGTAAATTATCTCTGTAAATTATCTCTGTAAATTCTTTATTTTTGTTTTGTGTTAGCTGCAGGGTTTTAATCTGCTTTCTTTATTGTGAGCTGCTGCCTTTTTAGGTTTGGGTCTTGCACATCCGAAAGGATTTATGGGGTTATGATACTTTAATACAATTTTGCATTAATAGGGGTTTACTTTTTTGCAAGTATCTTTTCAACAAATGCACTACATAGAAAATTAAAGCTTATTGAAAACCAAATATCTCTAGAATAAAATCCTTGTTGGGACACCCCTGGAAGTACCATCTCCCAGAAGCAACAGAAGTCAAGAGCAGATTTGTGCCAACTAGCAGATAGATGACACTGCCCCTATTAACTGGTTTGGCTGCTTCACGAACCAATCTTTCAAGAACAGAAACGGTAACGAGAAACATCAGCTAAGCAAGTATTACTGACAGCTACAGATTGATTTACACTGGCAATGCACTGAAAACCACTGAAAGGATATAATTCTAGAGACTTCAGTAAAAGTATTTTATCTGTATCAGTGCCACCGGTTTATAATCCCTGAGGACCTCAGATACAGTGCTGGTGACAGAGGACTGGTGTAAAGGTCTCCCATTGCTCATCAAACCTGTCTTCTACTGAATCAAAAAAATGCTGGTTATGGCACTGACAGCTCTGCCACATTAACCCAGCCAATCAAGCTAAAGCCCACCGCTACTTTTACAGCAGGGGTGTAACAAAACGAGACAGGGATTTGAAAGGAACACCTAGCATACTAAGCATCATCTCTGGCTGAATGGTATTGAAACCCTCTGCTCATGTTATTGTCCAGTGCTATGATCAGTGGAGGTCTGGTAGCACCAAACAGGAATGAATTGCTTAGGCACTTGAATAGACATTGGGAAAGTGGAAATCACAATGGAACCTAGAGAAAAAGAATGTATTTTTACCACTGTTAAGTCATTGCATCCCACTAGTGGAAAAATCAGTAAACAGCAAATAAGCTCTGCAGTGCTAACAGTACTCCTTGGCTGCTGACAGCACAGGCTCAGCACGGCAAGGTCAGCAATTACATCCCATAAATAACTACGCAATCACATCTCCAAAAGGTATGGGAAACAAAATCATCATAAATTACACTTACACTAGCTTTGAGAAGGACTTATAAAATAAATGGATATAATCAGCCTCCAGCAAGCCTGGAGGCTGCTCGCCTGTCATCACGAGCACCAAGTCACAGATCAGTAGCTTACAGCCAGGATGGATGACTTCAGTATGCAAACACTTGAAAATGCTTACACTGGTGAAACAGAAGAAATCCTTATAAAACTAGTTTCAAACCAGCAACGTAGCACTTCAGTAGCTTCATCAAAACTCCACTGATTTTTAGCTTCTTCCCAACCTGCCCATTCCTAGCACTTGCTAAATGGCAGTTCTAGCCAATAGCTAGATCCAGGTTAACACACCATTTATGAACTGGAATGGGAATAGCTCCTTACGTCACTGTGGTAGTAATTCCAGCTCTGACAGAGGAGCTCTCTACATTGGGAAGGCGCAAACCTCCTTCTTTGAATGTCTTCAGCAGATGGGTTAAAACAGGATGAGAAACTATAAAAGTTTTAACAGAATTTAGGATGTGGGTGGCTTTGCTGTTGCATGCATAAAAAGGTAATGCATGTGAGGGTGCGCCACATGCCACTAACCCAACATGGGGAAGGAAGAACAGTAAATGCTAAAATACATCCTTTCACCAATCCTTACTGAAAAAAATAGCCCCAGTTACACTGAAGAGTTGTAGCTGAGTTTCTAGCCCTGTTCCCAAACCCTGAACCAGCGTTTACTCTGTGTTGTTGTACACTGCCACCTAACGCTGAGGAACATGTGCGTTACTGAGGGTAGCCAATTGCTGCTCTCCCTTCATAGCTGCTCTCTACCTGGTGACCCACAGTAACCGTGTTCAAATTACTCAAGACCTGCATCAGATCTGCAGTTTCCGTCAGAAGCAAACCATTCCTTCCCCTTCCTGGCAATCCCTCTGAACAACTCATGCTCTAGCTCCATGGCACAAACAGGCCAAAGCATCCAGCTGCTCTGCTGCTGCATCACTGGAGCACTTCCGGCATTGGGACTATTTTTAATTTAACTTGTTTTACAGAATTGAACTGCGTGACCTGGATCAGCACTAACAGGCCTGCCTCACTAATTGCTTAGGACATTTTTATCCTACAGCCTCATTCTTGTAGATTACTGAAGCTTACTACTTACTTGAAAAGAACTACTGGCTTCACCACAGTTCAGACAGCAATCTGAACAGAACCAACCAACAGCAGGTTTGCTTCTTTCTTCCCTCTTCCTCCTGATGTGGATCAACAGTCAGTGCTCCTTCACTCAGTCCTGGCTTTCTCCCATTCCTGATGAAGAAATTTTTTATACTGCCTCCCCAGAGCCTTCTCAGTAAACTTGATCTGATTACCTTCTCTAACTCAAGAAGCAATAGATTTATTAATCATTCTGAAATGCCAAGATGCCAGGCACACTCACTCCCGAAGACACACTCATAGAAAACAAAGTTTTTCATGTCTGGCCACCCCTCACAGTGAGCTGTCGTACACAAATAGAAAACACTGATATAAAATACTCACTGAAAGACAAGCAGTGATATCACAGAGCACGCTATTTTGATCTGCACTGTTTTCATCAGTATGGACTCCCGCTGTCCCTTAAGCAGAGGACATTTGCAGTTTTAGCTATCCGAGAGCTTACACAGCCTGCTTCCACCACTGCTTTTCCTGAAGCAGCAATCTTTCATCACTTGTTGGTAACACTGTGGGTCTTTTCTGTCTGGCTAATGCACCTGTATTAAGCCATACCCTATGGACAACCGGCACTTCTGGAATCCACTGCTCCAGCTGTTCATTCTGCCATTTGTTTACCTGCATCCAGTGGTACCTCACAGGTAAGCCTTCAGAAAACTCCCAAAATCTAGGAGTCATTACCTTTTCATGCACACTGCAGCCAGCATTACTTATTAGCTCATTTTTTCCAGACACAGAGTTTTTGCTATATGGCAATCCAATTTTCCTGCGTTTAGAAACTTCAACATGTATTTTTGTATTCTCAGCAATGCAGTAACAAACCACCCAGATGGCAGCCACATCCTTAACCTTAATTTTCAGAAGACAACAGCAACTAATCACTGCATAAGACTAGGCATCTGGAACTCAGTGGCGCTGCCCTTCACTTCACACTTCCTTCAAGAAAAGGCCCTCTCCAGTGTAACTTTCCTTCCTCCAGCTGTGTGGTCACACTACAAAACAGCAGCAACTATTCCTTCTGTTTTCAAGGGAGGAGAATGCAAGAGGCAAAGATGCATCTACTTTTCTAGTGCAACAAAGGGGCTGTAAAGAGATTAAAGGAACTGCCGGTGATCAATTCTTAGCGCAAGGCTTTAGTTTTAGGTCTCAATTTGTGCCTTTAGCCAAAGAAAGGTAAGTAGTAGTGCTGGCCTAGGACTAATAACCTCCTCCCATACGCATTTTTGATCAAGCATTAGCATGATTATCAGTGGGGAATAGGTTTTCTGCTTGAAACCAAGATGACACATATAAAATTTATCTGTCACTCTTTTCTGCTGTATGTTCAAGTCTTCTGTAGAAGATGAGGCACTTACTTGGACTGTTCTGTATCAGTTAAAGATGCAGCAGACTAACAGCCCTCTTACAAAAGAGTTACAGCAAACGTGTGCTCTTGCCTACCCTGGCTGAACGCTGTGTAGCAAAAAATTACTTCAGTCTTTCTGGTCTAAGGTCTTAGAGATAAGGCAGGACAATGACTTAAATATTCAACATTGTTCCTTACTGTTTGATAATTGATACTAAACTTATAAAACAGCTATTATGACATAACAGTACTATGAAAGAGCAATTTTGTCTTAGGACATGTAAGCTGAATCAGAAGATGAGATGCTCTTTATCAGAAAATCTCCACTTTTCTGTGGCAGATAGGGCACACACACATAAAAATGGCATTTCCTTGCCCCGTGGAAGTCACATTTCCTTTTGCAATTCTCAACAGGCAACTTTGAAAAAGTCTTTCCAGGCTTACCACTTTTGTATAATACCCTTCTAGTAACTCAGTTTTCCTGAGTTTTCCACAAAAGTATCAAGAAACTGTCTTTAGTGTTATTACTGGTAAAATCCTTGACAGCTGCCATCACACAGTCATTACTCTTCCTCGCTAAACTGTAAGGATGGCTACCTCAAAAGATCAAATCCTTCAGATAAAAGCAAGAATTATTAAAGAACTTTAAATTAAGAAAACACAACCACACTTTTTTGTCAACATGTAATGCCCTGGGTTTATTTTGTGAGAGTTCTGTCACAATTTTTCCAGGTGGGATTAAAAACCTTAAGGATAATGTATGCCATTGGAGTGGGCATTCAGACTTCGGTACTGACAAAGCACTAATAGTAGTCTGTTAAGTACCATTCTCTTCACAGAAGAGAGGGCAAATATTTCCAAAGGAAGGCACCCGATAGTTGTGGTTCTGGCCTTGCAGCCTTCTGGAGAATCTTAAAAGGAAAAAAGCTGGCTGTTTTAGAAACTGGAATGATGATACACGTACAGCAATTACTGCATTCTTCTCCCTTATATCCTTTTTCTTAAGAACAAGTAAAGAATGAAGTCTTAAAAACAGTAATACAATAAAAAAAATACAATGTCTTCAAAAAGGGCAAGACAACATAAAAACTCCAGTTGTAAGGACTCCATTTGCATACTAACACTTTTTGGTGTGCAAGGAAATGGGACTAACGAGGGGAGCAGCAACATAACCTTAGTGCTTTAAGTACCAGAAACTGCCCACATGCCTGCGGACAAGCTAGGATGGGAGAATTGAGACTTCATTATTAGCTTGTTACTTGTCTTGCGATACTCAAACAGGAAGATCCCCATTAAACAGTACATTCCCCATTCTTCAACTGATGCCTTTTTAAAAAATTCTGTATGTATGTCACCATTTTTCACATGATACACAGAAAACTCAGGGACCCAGAGGGGAACCAAGTTATGTTATACCATTTACAAAATACCAAGGAGTCCACAGCTACCTAACACATTTACTACAGCACAGGAACCAATGAAGGTACAGTGTACAAAAAACTGTAAACACGGCACAATAAATAGATAAAACAGCAGGTTCCGCACCATGCACATGATGTGATGACACTTTTTCATCTCTATACAATCTCACATCTCACACTCTTACTTTGTTGCAGTTTGTTTCCCTCCCTCCCCCCTCCCCAAGTGCAAAGCATCACAAATGAACAGTTCTGTATTCAAGTAACATATATACAAGGGTATTACAAATATGCAGTACTGTACAGATAATTGCTGTATTGTTAATTTACAGATGTTGATTCTTTCCTATTAACAGTAAGAAAAGAAAAACCAAAGCATGAGAGATGTGCATTGCTGTCAAGTCCCCACAGCTGCCATGGAAACGCAATGTGCGGCATTCCATCACCCCTTGCATTCAAAATGCTACTGATGCATAGCACCTAAACAAGTTCCCAAGGCTGCAGTTTCACTCCTATGGAAACTACGTCACCTCCATTGCTACTGTATTGTCCGCTATATTGTTCAGTGCTGGCTTCTCCGTTTCATGGTTTTCCCTGTTGAGAGAATATGAGATAAATAAATTAACAAGACTGGGAGAAGACAGCAAAAACTGCTCCCCAGACAACTGCTTATCACTACAGGAGAGCTGTTAAAATGCAGCAAAGGCATTAAACTGAAAAGCAAAGAGACCATGAAACACATTCATCTTATACTTCCAGATTTACTGTGTCCTTAACTCCCAGCAATGACTATTCTGAACATTTGCCATGCTGTAAAATCTCCCCATAAAGCACTATGTCATACTGGAAACAAACAAACAACAAAAAAAAAACCAACAAAAAAAAAGGTGTTCTAAGCATCAAAGTTTGTGATGAAGTAATAAAAAAATGTGCAATAAAAAGTTGCTGATGAAGTCACCAGCCACAAAATCTGGAATTATCCAAGCAAACACCGAACTGACTTCCTGTTCAATCTATTTTAATTCATTTTCTAGCCAAATATCTTAAAGTAATGAAGATGACAAATTAGTAACAGTAATTTTGAAATGAAAAGTATTATTTTACCTAAAGAATGTGACATGTGCTTTTCTCACAAAATACAACATGTCTTCTTAAGTCTTTTGCAGTGTTCAAATTACAGAAACATCTCTGAATGCAGCCACACCAACTTCACCCTACATTCATTTCTGGCAGACTTACTTTTAAGGACAGAGAGAGATTTAATTTCGGAATAGTTCAGCCTTCAAGCAGGAGTTAAGAGCCAAAAACTGTACTCAACCATGGAGAATTTTTATATGGTATAGTACTAGCAGATCAGCAGCTTCACCTTTAATGCTTATTTTTGATCTGGCGGCTAGCAGAACATCCTGGAAAACTCTCAGTGTAGAAGTCTGTCTGTTCTTGTATTCCTCCCCAAGTAACCCTTTTTGACCACCATCATACACAGTGTTAATTTAAGCCAGCCTCATCTAATACAACTGGTATTTACCATAAATATATTTATCAAGCAAAATACAGACCAGATATTAAAAAAAAAAAACCTACCTTGGTACTGCATCCACAGAGGAGGAAGCTGGAACCTTGGGCACCTGACAATTTGCTGCTGCAGCCAGCTTTAAGGCAGATGATGGAACAGCACTTAAAGTCCTAGGTATATGTCGTGCATTGAGTGTGGTAATAGAGTTTACAGTGGCAACTGATGAGGGTACAGTTAATCGAATGTTGTTCCCAATCAGAACCTGAGTTGTTGCAGAATTGGCAGCAGTTACTTGGTGACTCAGTGCACTGTGGGAACTTGAAGTCTGCGTTATATTTGAAGGCTGTAACAAGGCTGAACCTGCTGTTGATGAAGAACTTGTATGGACAAGTGCTGTAGGTGTAGTACTACTGAGGTGTAAGCCCTTGTACACTCCTGCAAAAGAGAAATAGAACAGATTAAGCTAATTTTTTTCAGAAAATGCTCAAGTCCAGACAGACATATCTCCACTGTAAACATCAGAATGCAGTCAAATTCCACTGAATAGCTGCATACCTGAGGCTTGAAGAATGCCATTCACCCCAATTCCAAGCACCACATCATCCTTCATTTTGAATCCCATCAGTTGTTCTGATGTAACCAAAGCTGAAGCGGCAAATTGAGCACTAACAGAATCCAGTGTCTTGGAAACAAAACCCTAAAAAGAACAGTGGTGGCAAATATATGTGATTGAGGCTTCCAAGAGTCAGTACTCTCCCCATTTTAAAGCTACACACAAACTAGTAAACCGAAAATCAATACATGTAAGTCAGAAATGTGGCCCAGTCATTCTCTCAGACCAAACTGTCAGCATTTGGTAAAACTAACTAAAACCTGAACTGTCATTTATCATGCACTTTTAGGTCCATTATAACAACAGAGAAGAAAATCCCCAACTATTTAAAATACAGACTTATTTCCAAAGTTCTATGGAACACTGTTTCACAGGTCAACTTGGTTTCATGAAATTCCAAACCATATTCAGAGACTCAGAGGCTCAGATTGCAAACAACTTCTGAACCTTTGTATGTTGTCCATCACCACTGTAATCACTATACATTTATGAATATTAGACACTTGCAAAGCCATATGGAGAACGTATTTAGGAGTTAGCTTTAGTTATTAACTAAAACCCCTTCTCTAGAAATCCCCCACTATCAAGAGGATAATGACATGGCTGGAGATCTCTGCAATTCGTATTTCTTAGGCTTTGAAAATGTCATTAGTTGACCTGACCCATCTTTTTTGTTTGTTTAAGAGGGAGCAGAGGCAATGCCTGCTACACTCACCTGCAGTGTCCCTTCTAAACACTTTACAGAATGGCTATGATGTAGATTCAGGCGAAAGCCACTTTCCTGTTGGTTAGTTTCAAGGTTCTATGGCAACAGTTGACAATTAGAGATGAACCCTGGTGGGAAACAATGAGGGATAAATCATAGCACAGACAAATCCCTCACCTGTGATGTGTTGGCAGAAGAATTACTATTTGCTTGCTGTTGATGAATTTGTGCAAGCTGCTGTTTCTGCATTAGTGCCAGTTGCTGTTGATGTTGCTGGTATTGTTCGGCTGTAAATGCTGAACAAAATATAAAATGAGAAAATACTGTATCAAAATACGTAGATGCTGTGTATATAAACACATCTGTTTTTTAATCCTAAATAATAGTAATAAAATAATAATACACCACAGCAAGGTCCCAAGAGCCTTAATGCACCTTTATGACAAAAAGGCTACCATCCTCCTGTAAATTTTTGTTCAAGTCTTCCCTTGCTAAGCTGATTTTCAGTATATAGGCTGTAAATGCTCTGCTGCTTTCAGCTCGAGATACAAAAAAGGGAGGGGAAGGAGGGAACCAAAACACAATCAAAACCACCAGAACTCTGTGATGACTGATTAAAAAGAAACTGCAGGTAGAAATGGCATCACTGTGTTCACTTTGAGAAATTACAGTATCTGCATTATTAGTAAAGTAGGCTAATGTGCAAAGCTTGGCCATTGCATGCTTTCAGCCCACACAGACAGTGTTCTGACGGTAGCAAATACCTAAAATTAAGATTTATGTTTAAGTTTAGTCAGAAATATTAAATTGGGCATGCCTCCAACTGTGCAGGCTATCACAGTGCAGTGTTTTTTTGGTTTTAATCACACGTGTAGAAGCAACTCCAACACAGAATTTGACAGAACTATATCCTTATCTCCTAAATCTTTGAAAGGTGATCCAGTAGTCAGTGCATCAAAAATCAACGAGAATTCTATCCAGCTTGACCACAATTATAAAATTGATAAACCCTGCATTAACCGTACAGATTCACAAGGGGATGCCCAGTGGTGGGGAGTCATCAGTTCATTGATTAACTTCATAAAATGTTTTATCCAAAAAGAAAGGAAGTGTTTTCAATTTAAAACTGAACCAAGGCTGAAATGTGAATCCCCCTGCAAATTCTGCCTAGGATACACCTTTCCGTTTTTCCTTCGATTTTACCTTCAGATAAAATGCTCTCAAGTAAGTTCTGTAAACAGTATTCATAGACTGCAGTGGAAGCTGCACTTCTAGGGAAGTTTGACACTGTTTGGCAACAAATCACTTGAATCCTGTTCACAAATTGCAATTTTTAACATTTGTTTTGCTTAATTCACCTCTTCAGGCTTGTCTGCCTCAAGAAAATCTGTTTCTATCAAAGCTATGATCATCCCCTGCTTCTGGACACAAGAAGATTCTGGATTCTGAAGAGCAATTGTACTTTATGTTTAAATTGGAATAACAAGTCAATACAACTGGCTAACCAAAAAAAGAATTAGTGTCCGTAAACAAACAGAGCAAACACTGCTGAGCATGCATTTTTCCAGTGTATTTGTGATATTTTATTTATAACACTGCTCCAAATCCTTCTAGACTGTACTGGAAATAGCACTAAATTATTACCAGCACTTTGCTATCCGAGCACTTGAAATTATAAAGTTTTATTCAGCTGTTACATTCAAGTTACTAATTTTCTGTAACATACATCAGCAAGTAGGGATGTAGCACTTGTTTATGTTGCCGTAAGTGGCAAATTATTTCCCAATGCTCATTAAATCTCGTTTCAACTTGCTTTATTTCTTCAATGTTTTAAAGTCATTCCTAGGGGAATAGCTTAGTAGTAACACCATTCACAAACGCTCTAATAAAAAAAACCCCAAACCTAAAACTGTAATTTTTAAACCAAATATTCAGGACATGGGTGTTTAAATTTTAATTCTACTTTATATAAACTAAAAGCCCTTTTGATTTTCTTTTTTTAACTGTCACCAAACACATTAGTTAGAGCAAGAAAGCTTCAACACATAGAGACAAACATGTAGAAAGCTGAATAGTATGTAATAGAGGGAGAAAAATGCATGTACTGTTCTGCTACCAACAGATGTTTCATTTATACCAATTAGTTAGTAGTGATTTATTGTTTTTTAAAACCCCTAAAATTTAGAAGTGGAATGATTTAGCCAACAGAGTGACAATGGCATAGAAAGTTCCACGTATTATTAGTTAGGTACTGTATTCTACAGTATGACACAATTATACATGATAATATATATGGTAAATTCTCCATCCCTGGCATTGTTCAAGGCCAAGCTGGACAGAACCTTGGGCAACCTGGTCTAGTGTGAGACATTCCTGCCCATGGCAGGGGGTTGAAACTAGATGATCTTAAGGTCCTTTCCAACCCGAGTCATTCTATGATTCTATACTGCTTAAGAACAGGTTGCATAAGTGATGTAAATAAAGATAACTTACAGACTGAAAGAGGGAAATGGGCAAAAAAGGGTATGTTACACCACCATCTTTGACTGAATTAAAATTTCCATCATCATAACCATATCATTTTGTCCATTTGATTAAGTAAATTTATTAACAGATATTTTCAGTTTTCAAGCCTTAAGCATATGTCAGATTTTAGCTATGAAAAAAAGAGCTGTAAGCACAGCCACCTGTGCTGGTTTACCCATCTCCAAAATACTGTTTTCTTTTGGAAAAACAGGAGATACGAAGTTTCTTGAGACAAGCTGTGTTTTTTAGGATAGTCATTACTTAGGACAGCCTTTAAGTGCTCCCCCTTCTTTCCGGGACATTTAGACTAACTGTACTTTTCAAACTGTGCATCAGTATGTTTAAGTACTCTGTGATCCTTGCAGCTCTAAGTTTCCCACTGCTATGAGTATAGTTATATAGCTCTCAAAGTAAACAAGTGACAAAAGAACCCTTGCATGATCACCACCCTCATCTATACTCAAACTGCTTCTCTTACTTCTGCTCAAATATCCAAATACACTTACAAAAGGACACCATGAAAATACCATGGAAATGGCCAATTACCCATCATGTCTGAAAATACACTCAAGAACAATTTATTTCAGGTTTTCCAATTTAGGTTAAAACATTCCGCAACGTTTTTGCTGTTTACCTTACTACAGGTAAAAGCCTACTAGACATTTCAAAATACTATTTAAAACCCTATCAGAGATTTACTGCGAGATTCTGAATTAATCAGTTGCATCCAGTTTAGACACACAACACTGCCATTAAAGAACTGCTGCAAGCTACAGCCTCCTGAAATAATCTAATATTCCATTTCACAGCATATCCAGATGCTTATACACCAGAAGAGGTTATAGACTGTAATTATGTAAGATAGCTCTTCTCTCTCCATGCTGAAGAAACACTACATTGAAGGCTTTATTGAATGCATTACTACTGATCAATTATTATTTCTTCTGAAGTCCTGCAAATTAGGACACAGCACACTTTATTCCTCTTCCATTAAAAGCCACCATGTATTCCGCTCACTAACACTGCTTTCAGAGTACAGTCTGTATCAAGATGACCCGAGGGCTGGAACACATCTCCTATGAGGACAGGCTGAGAGTTGGAAGAGTTGGCTGAGAGCTTGCTCAGCCTGCAGAAGAGAAGGCTTAGGGGAGACCTTAGAGCAGTTTCCAGTACCTGAAAAAGGGGCCTACAAGAAAACCGAAGAGGGACTTTTTACAAGGGCGTATAGTGACAGGACAAGGGGGAATGGTTTTAAGCTGACGGAGGGCAGATTTAGATCAGATATTAGCAAAAAATTATTCACTGCGAGGACACTGAGACACTGGCACAGGCTGCCCAGAGAAGCTGTGGCTGCCCCATCCCTGCAAGTGTCCCAAGGCCAGGCTGGACAGAACTTTGAGCAACCTGGTTTAGTGGAAGGTGTCCCTCCCTGTGGCAGGGGGTTGGAACCAAATGATCTTTAAGGTCCCTTTCAACCCAAACCATTCTATGATTCTGTATTACATTTCTGTTGAAAAAATAAGCCTATATGTTAAGTTGCTTCTGAAAACAATCCTTCCCATGCATAAAAAAAATGTTTGCATGTACTCTACATGAGATTATTCCACCTATTTAACTTCAGATATTCATTTTCTGTGGCACACAATTGTGACTGGAATTGGGGAAAGAGTTTCAGGGAAATCACACACATGCTCAGCACAGTGAAGTCATTGGTGTACTGACTGCCTGTGCCTCTACATTTGCAGTCACAGCCTTAAATTCCACAACGAACTAGACTAAGTTCAACTATGTTTTTTTAAAAAGCAAAATAAAAAGTAGAATGCACTGCAGACCATAAAATGTAGCCACTATTAATGGGTTAATTCATATGGCTTGCAGAGAATTTTTCTTGCCTACAAAGCTATCATGGATGCAATTACACAGGCGCCAAACTTAGCATCTTATAAACACCACTTTCTCTAGAAAAACAGTAACAGTGTCCCCAAGGACTTTCTTCCAGAAATTTTGCTACCTCTTCTTATTTTTATTCTGAAGAGAAAGGCTGCAGCTGGAAATATTTCACTTGTGTCAGAGAAAAATGGTAAATGCAGAAATGTAGCAAAAATTAATGTAATTTTCTTTTGTGTCATACACTGGTCTTTATCTGCCTGGAAAAACAAAAACAGCAGGCAAGAAGCAAACCCAGACCTTTTCTATATTCTTCAATCAGCAACCACATTTCTGGTAACTCAGAAGAGCACTGCTACATAAAGTTACATGTTCCTGATATTACTGGAGACCTCCAAGGCTTTAAAAAAATTAGTAAAGCAACAGACATCTGGACAACAGCTTCAAGTTAAAAAAAACCCATAACATTCAATCGTTAAAGATGACACATGAGATTTTAAAACAGATTCTTACTTCAGCAGTCCTAGACAGGAGTGCAGTGTTTAGATTCTTCTCAAACAGCGTGCTAGGGCCACAGCAGTCATGGCTTCATCATACAGCAATGCCTATTTCAGACTACAGAATTTACTGGACAGCGACAAAACATCCAGTTTCATTCACTACACAGAATCCAGTGAGGAGTGGAAGTGGGAATATCTCAACCACCACTACTGATACACTGTAAGTAAGAACATTATAATTTCAGAATATCTCAACTGTCTTTCATAGCTAACTACGGCACCTTCCCCCAAAACTTCTACATGCTTTCCAAGACACTTTTAGAAATGTATGCAAGTCACCTGACTCCTTAAGTTAACCTAACCCAACTGACCTGAAGCATTAGGAATCTTCAAGACACAACCCCACCTGGAGTTATCCAGCTCTCAAGATGGCTGTCAAAAGATAGGTAGCTCAAATTTTACTGAGAGATTAGTCTAGGTAAATGCTTCTTTCTTGTTTTTTTTCAGCATACTGTTTTGAATTTGAACAATTAAAAGCCAGTACGCTTCCGAGTTGTTTCTAGTAGAATTCTGAATCAAGTTTAACATTTCAGTTGAGACAACCTCCAGGATTTTAAGTCAGTACGTTGAGTTATGCTGTTATTCTCTTCATTTAGTAGCTTGGGAGACGCATGCACCTATTCTGCAGCTGCATTAGTGCTATACTTTCGCAGCAAGTAAGAGAAATGTTTCGTGACTTACAGACCACAAAAAGGAACGGAAGCTAGAAGAAAAACCTTCAGGAATTTGCAGCTATGAACATAAGGAAAGAACCACTGTACATTACTGAGAATGACTGACAAGATAAATGACTGCTTAGTATCTCCTTAGCAACAGCCACCAATTTTGTGTTGTTAAAAACCCGAGTTATTGCACACTTCATTATGAGTGTTTTTTTCTACAATCATTTACATGACTATAAGCAAGCTATTTGTAATCTCTGGGACAATTACATCCCCCTTTTTTACTCAAATTAAGCCACTGAATGATGCCTTTCAATTCTGTTTGCACATCTACCAAATTCTGTGGGATGTTGATATCAACAGGTGGCTTTCCCTGAAGCACAGACTGAGTGATGCTGTCAGCGGACTTCTCAGAGATTCATAGCTCTCAGCAGTTTTATACTGCAATATAAAACTATTTTCACAGTGCTAACTAATTTTACCACAGCATCTAATATGCACTAACCTTACAATGCTGTAGCTCACATTTAGCTTCTCTGAAAATGCAAGTCCTTTCCAGAAGTGGCCAAACCAGTGAGGAGGGAGGCCAGCTGTGCAATCTGTATGAAGAGATCAGTCTTTGCATGCTAAGCAGCCACAGCCTCCTCTCCCAACTACTGCCTCAAGTTTTACTGTGAGGTGATTCACTAGTTGTTACTCTGCTCCCCTTAAGTAGGAAAATACAGACTTTAGAAAAACTGACCACAAGAACTATTTCCTAAAACCTACAAAGCATATCCCGGAGAGCAGAAAAAGCATGCGTAAATGGTCCCTCTACTAGAATTCCTTCTCATTTCCTGAATAGAAGATGCTCCCTAGATCTGCTAGGGAAACTGAGCAATCTTTGTGGATTAAACAAAATGACCTATCGAGGTAAGCTTATTTTTTTAAATAAGATTAAAAATATTTTTAATACTAGAGACTCATAGAGCTTAATTAAACCTTTCAACAAATGCTTCAGTCCCGTCAAACATCTAAAGAACTAGATATTTAATTAGAGTAACTTAAAAAAAAAAAAAAAAAAAAAAAAAGCAGTTTCTTCATAACATCAAGTTAAGTATCTGTTTTCATGAGCAGAAATGTTAGGTCCAGAACGTGGAATTCCCTGAGCCTTCACAGCTGAGGCGATGGCCATTAAAAAGTCAATCAGGTAACAGAAGAAAGACCATGTAACTAAAGCTTGCAATCGAGAAATCCCATGAACTACAGAATTGCTGAAGTGTTTAGAAAGATGATATATCATGTTACAATGTTTCCTTAAGTGAAATACATGAAAACATCACATCCCTACTGTTTAAGAGAACAATTAGTAGCTACTAATGCCAAAGTGCATGCAAAGCAAACATCATTCACAAGACTAAGTAACGCAGAACATCACATTTTTTATCTCTATCTTATGAAAGATGTTATCTGGCTAACATTGCCTGGTTAGAGATTTTCTACTGTATAGCAAGTTCTCACCAGTGAATTCAGAAGATTGGAGAGACTTAGAGCCATCAGTGTGATTTAGTATTTGATGCACCAGGCTCAAAGATGTTTCACTTTCTGAAAAGAAGTTCAAGATTAATTTTACTTAAACATGGCATTATTAGACACTATGAGAACATGGATCATCACACCCCTGATTATTACTACAATAGCCTTATATTTCAGTCTGATAGAACTTAAGTGTGAAATTCCTAACATGGGAATGCTAGACTTAGAAATTAGAAACTAGGTATAAGATCTATATATGTACTTGGTAGTAGAAGATAACCAGACAAAAATAATTACTGAGGAATTTTACTAGCCATTGAATGAAAGCTAGAAATGCTTGCTATGCATTTATATTTGTCTGCCCATCACTCTTAGTACAGGTTTCCACAAAGATGTCACAGGCCAGTTAGGGTACGCACAGTTTACTCCACAGTTATAAATATGACCATCCTTCCATGGGATGCAAAATGTAACAGTTTACACAAGCCCAAGGATCCAGAACTGTGGAGCAAAGCATTACTCCAACTGGGTTGAAGCCGAGTAAGAAAATCTAGTATAAAACGGCAAAGTTTCAAAGTCTCCAAGTAAGTCTTGACTCTTCCACCACCCCCAGTCACATTTCCCAGACAAAAGAAGCTTTTCCTTTTAAGATGTCCTCCTTCAACTAAACCTAGGGTAGGCTATCAACATCTGTTACTCTCAAGGCCGCTGTTTCTTCAACTAGGATCGCAGTATCTCAGCCACAGATGGGTCAAGAATGTTAAGTTCCAATGATAACTGAAGATGACCATTACAAATGTCAGTACTTTTCATGACCAAGTTTATCCTGCAACGTAAAAACCAGCATTTGGAAAAGGGAACACAGTAAAACAGACAGCAGTGTTGAGACTATTACAGATGCAAGGGTTAAATAAAAAGATCTAAACACTGCCACAAAGACTGAGGAGCTTTCTCCTGCTTCTTTCCAGGAAACAGATGCCTGAAGACAGGTGTCAGATGTTCTTAATGACAACTCAAAAAACCCCCAATACAGGTCCAGCAACAAACACTGCAAATTTGGAGATGGAAATGCTAAACATACATTTGTGAAATGGAAGCATAGTTCACCAGCCTGCTAGAACCCCAAGTGTGCAAACTTACTTTTAAAAAGCAGATTAAGAGATGCAAAAAGTATCCAAGTCTACTTGGAAAAATGCTATTTCCATCTTATTCCCCACAGAAAAAGTTACTGAATAGCAAAACACAACTTAGAGTACATCATCTAAATTTCTAGTTTACAAGAAAATGCAAGGTAAGCTACTCCGTATTCTTTAATTATATTCTGGATGCCCACAGGGTTTCATGTACAGTAAAGTGTACAATCCCAAATATCTTTAAGACTTTTACAGTAAGTCTTCTGCTAGAATACTTAAGCTTCTTCTCAAGGAAAGAATAAGAAATTTAGTAAGCAGAATGTAGTTAACAGCTAGCCTCTTCAGTTTTGACAGTTTGCAGAGTTTCTTTTTGAGTGACCTGGCTTCTGGATGAAGGCAGAAAAGAAGAGAATGCAAGACGGTTGCCTGGTCTTACTGTGGAGTCTGGGAACCAGTGCTCAAATCCTTCACTTGACTGGCATCTCTGGTGAGCCTCCTAAACACAAGGCTGCAACAGAATTATACGTGCTGTACAGTTTTATATGCCTCAAACTTTTGATTACTAAATGCAAGTAACCAAAAATATGGATGTAACACATCTAACATCAAGTCTCCAGCAGAAAGCAACTTCATGCCTGTGCTGGCCATGTATAACAGGCTTGAAAAGCAAGGTTTTCCACAGCACTTTTTTCATGTCACAGCAGCATGTTGTCTGCATCATTCAAGATGGAAAAAGCTCAAGACTTCTCTAGACTTAATATGGAAACAGACAAAACTTATCATCATGTGACGATGCAAAATAAATACATCAACTTGACCACCTCTGCTGGCCACTACAGAATCTTAGTATGAGCTTCATTTTACATGTAAGCAACATGATTTGACCACAACTCACAGTAGCAGTGAGAAGATAAAACCATTTTTTAAAAAGAGAGATGTGTTAATAACTACTTTCTGGTAAAAGACCTACTGCCACTTCAAAACCCTAAAAGGCAAAGAGAAGCTAACCTAAAAATCCACACTTACAAACTCCCAGCTTTAAAGACAGCTAAGAAAAAGGAACAGGGACTGTCTGTAGGGCTGTAAATCTGCAGTAGTGACCATTAGAAAAACCTTAGTACATATTAGACACCTGATATTCTTTACAGTATTTGCTACAAACAGCAAGATGACATTACTCAGCTGCTGCAGCTCCAACTGACATGCACTTTTGAAGAAATCAAACTCATACATATGAGACAAACACACTTATAATCTGTGTAGACAATGTATCTTAAAGAATCCTTTAAGAAACTGAAAGGAGAACACTAGAAAACAAAACAGCACCAAGATGCTCCTTTCAAACACCTACACCTAAACACGCAATCATCATTACACCATATATGTACATACCCATATACACACTTATACACACCTCCAATAACATATGAATCCCAATTAAGATTACAGATAATTACACAGGTACAATTTACCTGGTTATGTTAATAACAAATAGTAATTAGTGGTAACTAATTTGAAATAAACTTATGTATTCAGACATATTTGCACCTATATATGAATCTAAACTGCATGACATTTAAATCTGGAAACACTCGGAATACTAACTTAAATAAACCATTTGCATAGAATTCCAAGCACAAGCAAATGTAATATGTGAGGTACTTACATCTATGTATTACCCTTGCCACAGGCTTCAAAATACAACCACACAGTTAAAACCCTGTACAGAACTCATCACCATAAATAACAATTGCATGAGGAAGATAAGTATCTTAATCACCTAGAGGGGATGTGTGCGTTTGTTTTCACACAAAGACATGTATTTTACACTCAATCAGCCAATTTTTCAAGTCTATGTGATTTTCACGTATCAAGTATTCCTCATTAATACTTTATAGTGCATATGTAATCTATTCATCACATTAGTTTTGTTTTTTACTCTGCCATCTATCACAGTTCAGACTGGTCACTTGACAGAAGCTGAGCTCATTCAGTTCTGAGCTTGGTTTACTAATTTGAAACACCAGAGGGGCAGAATTTAAATGCTGTACTTAGATCATAAACTAAAAGAACCTTCTGTTTTAGCCCTAATACATTTCCAGCAAGAAGAGTCATAAAAGAGAAAAGAATTGGGGATGAGGATAAGGACCTACTGTAGGACAGCATGGAGAAAAAGCATGAAATAAAACAACAGAACAAACCTGCCCACCAAGTCTAAAAATGCAAACAGGAAGAATCTGCAGAAAAAATCCCAACAGGTGGTGCAGGGAGAAAAGGTGCAAGATATACTGGAAAACAGGAGTGAAGTCATTTGATACCAGAGTAACACTCTCTGGTTGAGCAAATCTTTGAAACATCCACCCCAACTCCAACATTATCCAGGTTTTCTAATTGGTTTTCAAAGCCATAATTCAAAATGGCAAGCAAAACATGATTCTATAGAGTCCTTACGAAACGGTGGTGAACTTCTCAAGTTATTTCTTTGTAAAAAAATAATTTTACTTTCTATAGAAAAGGTAACAGTTAATGTGCCATCTGATAAAAATTCAAGTTATTTAAATTTACATCTAGCTATGTAAATACCAGTCTTCCAGTGTGAATAATCCAATGTAAGAGTGATGCTATCCACTAGTATTCCAATTAAAAAACAGTTAACACTACATCAAGTTTACTCAACAGTCGGGTCCTCAACTGTGTAATTCAGGTTCTGTTAAGATGTAATCTGCTACTTGCTGACAAGATGTAGAGGTGATTAGCCTGTTTTGCCAAGCATGGGTGGATGCATCAGTGGGGGGTGGGCTGGGTATTTTTCAGATGGGAAATGGCATTTAATTCCAGGTAAATTCAAATAAAAATTCATAGCATGACGGGATTTTAAATGCAAACATTTTAAATAAATATTTCACACCACCACCACACCTTGCACTATAAAAAAAATTTGGAACGTAGTATTTACATCAACGTTTAAATCAACGTATTTTTAATGTTAAAAATTCAGATGTTCAGAATCAACTTAAACCCTACACAATGCTGGTTTCCAAACCTTCGTATTTCTAAAATAATGATTACACACCAAGGTAGCAGTTGCATAAATCTGAAATGCAGTACACTACTGCTAGCAATAAATACAAATAAACATTCTATGTAGCAAATAAAGAGATAAAAGTGAAGATGGGCTGTTATCATCAAAATAGACCACAATGTAGAGTAAGGATGACCTAATGATACTCTGCATTTTCTGAGCCAAGTTTAAAATTTCTAGAAGCAAGTTTGTCAAAACGAACATACCAAAATGTGCTGAACCACTGCTACTTTTACTTTGTATAGAGGTACTGCATGTCTGGGTCCCGGGTTGTGCTGTGCCTGTTCGATTTATACCCCTGTATAATTTCTTACAGGAGAGTTCATCATTGTCACTGTCATGTAGGGATGGTGTCCGAGGCCTAAAATGCCGCCATCTACATGATTTGATATTGACTAGTATTTGACTGAGGTCTTTTGAGAAAGATTTGTCCGAGGTATTTGTTTCTGAGGTATTGGCAAATTGACTGATTGAAGAGTGTTGTGATGAGGAAAACATTTCCAAATCCAGCTGATGAAATGTATTATCGTGGTCCGAATGCGCTCTGTCTAGCAGCACCCTAAAACCAGGAAAA
The DNA here is from genome assembly GCA_026283785.1 of Coracopsis vasa. Lineage (NCBI taxonomy): Eukaryota > Metazoa > Chordata > Aves > Psittaciformes > Psittacidae > Coracopsis > Coracopsis vasa. Next base: position 2,666 of record JANHGB010058953.1, on the reverse strand, counting down.
CAACGCAGAATTATACAGTAGCAAGAAAATACAAAGCAAGTCACCACTTCGCCATGTGTGCTTGCAGATGACAAACAGAAGAAACTACAGAAAATTGTTCTAGAACAAGTATCCCAACCAGACACAATGTGTGACTACGTATTATTTTACAGTTAGTAGGACGTTTAGGTTTCTCTTCACACGTATATTCTAGCTTTTACTGTTTGAACAGCTGATGTACGTTATCACGTATATATTGAGACACTGCAAGAACACATATATATTCTTAAAAAAAAAAAAAAAAGTCAGGCTCGAAGATAAAGAGTTTCACAATGCAAAGGAAAAACAAAAACCAGAATAAACTATAACTGCTTAAGTAATTTCAGTTTAAAAGCCTTACTCCCACATATACCAAATATACCTACAACCATCCCAGTGCAGTGGGGATGTCATACATTAATTTCCAAATCCCCCTGCAAAACCCCATTAAGGACTTCCAGGTCCCACTTTGATTTTGCTGATATGCCAGACTTGCTAATATGTGAAGAAGTGCTAAACATTAATCTGAAAGCCAAATTGCATCCTTTTTTTTTTAATTAAAATTTAATATAAATGTACAATTTTCTTAAAGACGTCATACAATATTTAAGAAATGGCACTTAAACACTGAACAACTTATAAACTGTTTTCAACGATGATGCCCCGAAGCAAAATATCTGAAGGAAGTCCTTAATTCTTTGGTATTTTTGACAATGTTTGAAATTTAACAGTTATTATCACTTGTAAGTATTCCTCCCAAAATTCTCCTCTACAACTATCAAATCGCCAAATAAGGTCCAAAGTCAAAAAAGCATTTTTAGAAAAATGTGAGGTTTGCTATTTTTAAATACTACTATTTGAAGACAACTATGCAAATCATTTAAATACAAACCACCAATCACAACTGAAAACATACATGTATTTTCACTTCAAAACTTGGAGAGCGCTAGCAGTTAAAAACCCTAGAACCATTTAATTAAACAGGATTAACGCAGTTTCCACTACCACAAAATAAAAATGGAGACATGAACCAGCTAAGGAAACTTGTATCAAATGGCAGCATTTAAAAACTCGATTTCTCTGATGTCTCCATTCCTGAGAGATTTGGGTTTTTTAATCTTTGCTCTTTATGTCTGACTTTTGTTTTTTTTTAAAGCAGCAATAATGTAGCACTTACCTTCCACCACGGCCGACCCGTCTTCGTGCAAACCCGATACACCTCTGGGGTACAGTGAGGGTGGTTAAGCAGTATCTGTAACGCACATCTCCTAATCTTCCCTCTTTAGGGCTGCTCCACGGCCAGTTGCCAGGTTGGTCTAAATGAGGCTTAAAATAATTTAAACCAATTATAAACAAGGTATTTTCCCCACAATAATACTCTGTCTTACGATACACAAGGAATTTCTACTTACAGCATAGTACTGACAGCCTGCTTTCCGACGGAAGGCGAAAGGACCATCAGGATCATTTTCTTCCTCAGCCTCCGAAGAGCCAGACAAAACCTTTAAAGAGAAGACGGAGTGTGTACGTACACTAGTAAATTGATGACTTTTACTTCTATTCTGACCTTAAGAATAGCACAGAACTCTAGAGGTCCTACCTGGGAGAGAGGTTCTTCATCTGAGCTAGGAAAATCATACTGATTCAAATCTTTAGCATTAAAGACTGGCAGTGCAGCAGGACTCGTCTGTTGAGGAGTAGCAGCAGCAGATGAAGGTAAGACTTTTGGCTTCTTCTCATACTTTCTTTTGGGTCTAATAACATCAGTTTTATCTTGCTGCAAGAAAAAAAAAAAGGCATAAAATTACACACACAAGCAAATAAGATAAAACAAGAGTTTTAGAAAACTATGTAAGCAAGCTAAAAAGTGAATGCGTATCTCCATTTTGATAGCAAAGCGTGCAGTCACAGAATCATAGAACGGTTTGGGTTGGAAGGCACCTTAAACTAGCTCCAACCCCCCTGCCATGGGGAGGGACACCTCCCACTAGACCAGGTTTGCTCAAAGCCCCATCCAGCCTGGCCAGGGATGGGGCACCCACAACTTCTTTGGCTAACGTGTGCCAGTGCCTCACCACTTAATTGTCATGAAACTCAGTCATTTCATGAGTATTTATATTTTGTTCCCAGTAACTGAAACATTTCACAAGGTGAAATCAAGCACTGTGTGCTCAATCCATGTTAGATAAAACACTAGTCGTTAAGATAACAGTACTACTTCGAAGTATATCAAAATATATATAATGATCTCCACGAGGCACTATTTTTATTCTCTAACATTTTAAATTACTAGGTATTTCTGCAGTGTTAAGGAATCACTAACTACCAAATAATGCTTTAAAGACAATAATAGAAGTTAGACTTCTCTTTCCCCATACTATGCAAAGTCAAGTTTAAATGCATTTCCCAGGTTTCCATGAAACAGATTTCTTTCAATCTGCAAGACACTGCATTGACCCAACATCACTAACAGATAAGTACGCTCCAGCCACCTCAGTTACAATGCTCTGCTGTCAATGTAAGTATTCACTGATTCAAGCCACCATATCAGATTCAGAACAGCCTTTGGACATTCTTCAGTTATAACTTGATTTTTAAACAAAGACTTCTTATACCTCAGCATTTCTCCAGTGTTACCTGACCTATTT
>JANHGB010058949.1:16614-33792 GCA_026283785.1 Coracopsis vasa | reverse complement strand
CCCAGAGAAGCTGTGGCTGCCCCATCCCTGGCAGTGTTCAAGGCCAGGTTGGACAGGGCTTGGAGCAACCTGCTCTAATAGAAGGTGTCTCTGCCTGTGGCAGGGGAGTGGAACGAGATGATCTTTAAGGTCACTTCAACCCAAACCAGTCTGGGATTCTATGGTTCTATAACTATGATTCGGCATTCACAAATTCTCTCCTTACTGATGGTAAGCCCAGATTTGGTCCATTGTCTCAAAAGGACTCAGACTCTTCAAGGCTGATGAGTATTTTCAGCAATTGCAGTATTTTTTTGTGGTCAGCAATGGCTTGTCTGGAAAGAAGTTTTAAGATTACAACTGGAATGCTTCAAATGGGATGGAGAGAAAGCACGGCTCTGTTTCCCTAGGTTTACTGAGGTGTTATCCCAATGAATACAACAACCAAACCTGAAGTGATTTGTTGAGCCTGGATCTCAAAGCTTCTCTGAGCTGCTACAGCACTGAACTGGGCATCTGTGCTTGAGGCCATTTACTATCAGGGTGAATTTCCCCTAGTTTGTTGCACCTGGGTCTGGTGCTGGATTCAGCAGTCACTGAAACCCAACTTTTCCAGTTAATTTTCACTGGTGTCTCATGCACTTATAGAACAGAACTTTATTTCACTTTTTCTCCTCTAATCTTTACTATTGAAATACCCTATTAGGCATTTCTAAATATAGAACTTTAATATATCATCACGGACACATTAACAAGTGTGTGCATCTGGCATAAATTAGACCACCTATGAAGGTGGCCTACAAAAATCTAGATATTACCAGAAGAAACAGTGGAAAAGGCAATTTACTACCAAGAAGAGAGACGTTTTAAAGCCAGCCCACCAGCAAAGAGACCCAGGCAGCCCATAAAGAATTCTTCAACAGAGGGTGGAAAGTGCACATGAAGGACAGATACTGATCCCAGTTCCACCAAAGGTAATTAACTGTTGACCTCAGGGTATTTGTCCTAGTGTTACAACTGTGGGGCTGAATGATGCATGGACAGAAGGTAGGATGCAGTTCTGAAACCAGGTGAAGCTATTGCAGATACGGGCTGAAATTTCACCTTCAGGAAGAGAAAACCATTGGAAAACCTACTTTAAGAAACTTTTGGAGCACATTGAAAGCCTGGATCTCTGCTAGAAGCAGCAGGCTGTGACAAATGCAAATGTTTGTGGCTACACATAATAATCCAAAAAATAAAGGAAATGAAAGTAAGGATGAATACATTCAAAGTATTTCCTATTTCCTCTCTACAGGGCTTAGAAGCCTTGATGCCTACCTCACATAACAGAGCAGAAGGACCACATGCTGTCCTGTATAAACACTGCTGGTCCAAGTCTGACTTTATAGAGTTCAGGTTTGGCTCAAGAAACTAAGACTGTCTGCAGCCCTGCACATTCGCTCTTGGCTGCATCGCCAGCGTGCAAAGCTAAATAGGAATAACACCTCCCACAAACAGGGCTCATCTCTGCACTACTGAAGGAAAGGAGTGTATTATATTGTGGCAACCTGAGAACATAAACTGAAGATCTGGGCACGCAGTGCCAAGATTTTTGCAGACTGCAGTTAGAGCTCCTATTTCAAGTCTGCTGTTCCTTTAGCTAAATCATCCCAAAGGGCTTGGTGCTTGGTGCTTACCTGTTGCTATTGCTTTTAGGACTATGTAAGTGGTGGAATGCTTGAAGTATGGTTTGAGGTTGGTTCTTCCACCCTGTGGGATGAACACAGACTGGTCCAGGAGCCATGGGGGCAAGCACAGTACATGTGAGGTCTTTGGGGTATCCCCTTTGATCTTCTGAGGGTGCCAGGGTGAGTGCCTCATCCTACAGACTTACGTGGCCACAGTGTCCTTGGGTCCTCCATTCCCCCTTCACTCTCTGCTAACCCCTCAGGACAGAGGTGAGGTGACAGCAGTCAAGAGGCAGCAGTCACTGATATGGCAGTTTGATCAATATAGTCCAGGTAGTTGCTGTGGTGAGGAAGGGCTGTAGGTCATGAGCATCACCCATGGACAGCCACTCTTATCATCTGCATGAATATTGAGACTCTCCCACCTGGGGATCTTTGCACAGATAAAGGAACACCGAAGGACCAACTTAAGCTACTTCAGAAGGAAGTGTAAGAAACCCTGTTAGGAAGAACCTACTGTGAGAAGAGTTTATTTCTAAACCTTCTCAGGCAGTTTAGTTATGCCAACTGCCTGATCTGCCAAAGGGATATCCCAAACCTAGCAGGAGAATGAGCTAACATGGTGGAGACATGCTGGCACCTGAGGAGTGGTTACCATCCTGTCCATCCACTTTGGACTGTCCAGTCCATGCTCTGTGGTGCAACCGCCTGCTGTGACCACCAGCACAAACCAAGATGAAAGGTCAAGCTCACACCTCTGGGTTGAGGACAGAAGCCATTCAGCTGTGGAAATGTGTGGATTACACTGACTGACCCTTTGCCTTGTGCTGGTGTGCTGTCCTTCACCTTGTGCTCCTCCAAAACCCCAAATCCCTCCGGTAAAGAAGGCACCACACAAGTGGGCTCTTGCTCCTTTCCTTGCACAACAGTGTCAGAGTGGCATGTGTCTGTTTGCTGTGAGTAGTGGGTAATACAGAGGCAGCTGGGCCAAGGACAGCACTGGAAAGGACATTCATTTTACCAGTTCTGCTTTGATGGATACTGGTTCTGAGTGGTGAATATGGAGCAAGAAAGAGACAAGCACTTTCATTACAGCAATCACCACGCTGTTGCCAGACTTGCCTCTCTCCAGCATCTACCTATAGCCCATTCTGTCCCTGGTTTTAGTTTGATGAGGACACAGGGTGCAAGGATCTTGTTTCACTGAGATCCAGACACCAGTAAAGTGCACAGGTCAGCCTGAAGACAGCCCTGGTGAGAAGGAAAGAGGTGAGCAGGGTTGGGGAAAAGACATCCTCAGCAGGAGCAAGAGGACCTGGTTACTAACTTGGTGCTGGTAGTTTGGACCTGGAGCCCCGAAATTGATGTGTGTGAGAGAGGAAGCAGTTGCTGTCCCCACTGACAGCTTGGGGGAAGCGGAAAGGGTGTTATTTGCACTGCTCTGGGTTTGTGACCTCTGAGTCCTATCAACTCTTAGATCCTTCTTTAGGTGCTGTCCACCATAGCAAAATATACACTACCAGTTGTTATCAGCTTCAGGCAAACAGGGGTTTCCTTGCTCTATTGCACTGGCAGGAAGAATCAGCCTCAATTTAGCTGTCTCAGATATCTTACTGCACAGCAATCACGGGAAGCAATTGTTGTTCAAGAGCCTGGACATCTCCCGGTTTGATTGCATGAAGTTATACACGGGAGAACATAGCAACATCTTTCTTTAACTAGTGGAAAACCTCTCCAAGCTATTGTTGGTGCTGCTTTTGCCCTTGGGTTATAACTGCCATCTGACATGCAGGATCAGCTTAGGTATGTAGCCTTCCCCCAGCAAAGGGTCCCCAGGGTCCTGTTTGTACCACTTAGGTCATACTGACCACTCCATGTACATTCATGTGCTTATTTCTGCCCAACAATTGCTTCAGAGGTTCAGAACTGTGGGACTGTGCTGGAAATTATCCAGAAGAGCAGTACAGGGCACATTGGAGAAGCCAGGGTCCTGTGCTACCCATCGCAGGGAGAAGAAAACCCCTCCTCTGCCCTCACTGCTGAGGAGCCCTTTCCACAACAGCATGCAAAGTGCAACCTCTTGCCAGGTAAGCAACTTCAGCTACTTGATATAGAATAGTCTTGCAAGGGTAAAACCCCAAACATTGACTGCTAATTGTTTCCCAGGGTTTGCTGTTTGGGTTTGCAAGACTGGGAGGACTGATGCTGTGGGTCTCTGATGTGGGGCTGCTCTTCTGCAGGCCGCATCCAGACCCTGCTGTGTGCCTTCTTGCCTCCCGCATGGAGCAATCCCCAGCATCAGGTTTGGAGGTGAAGGTCAGTGAATTGAGCTTAAATCTTGTCTAGCATTCTTTCAAGCAGTGTGATCTGTCTTGTGTCCCAGGCCACCGAGCAGTCACCTCCCTACCTCAGTTTTGAGCGCAGTTACTTACATCTGGATGAAGTCCTCCTTGTGCATTTTAATTCCCTTTTCATCCATCTGGGCAGAGGTTTCAGGTTTTCATGTCTTTTCCTGCTGAGCATCATGGCCAGCTAAGATCCCCCATTTCTCCTGGTGAATGTCCTTATCCACACCAGTCAGATCTGCCTCTCAGTTTTCTTCCTGATGAACTGAACAGCATAAGACTCACATAACTCTCATTGCAAGAATTTCTCCCTACCCTCACGTTGTTTGTGTAAGTTTTTGCCACCTCTACAATTGTTTTCAAAGCCCTTTAAAAGCACTGACATTTAAGTTGAATACAGTTTTATGGTACTTATCAAACCCATACGAAGAGGTAAAATCACCTTCCTTGTTGTCATCATCATTCTCTTGTTTAAATATCCAAAGGTCATTTACCCTTTCACTATGTGCTTTGGGGAGATGCTCCTCATCTCTGGCCCTAAATCCTCTGAGCTTTGCTCCGTGTACCAATAGATACAAATCAGCTTTTACGAAACCATATTTTGTTTGAATGGATCCTAATTGCTGTGTACAATGATCTCATTATTTACTATTCTGTCTGTAGCAGATCACCCAGATACCTTGTCAGCAATGAATCATGGAATAGTTTGGGTTGGAAGGGACCTTCAAAGTTATCTTGTCCAACCCCCCTGCAATGAGCTGGGACATCTTCAACTAGATCAGGTTGCCCAGAACCACATCCAGCCTGGCCTTAATGGTTCCAGGGATGACACATCCACCACCACCCTTGACCTGCTGGTCACGCTGCTTCTGATGCAGCCCAGTATGTGATTGTCTTTCTGGGCTGCAAACACGCACTGCCAGCTCATGTTGAGCTTCTCTTCAGCCAACACCCCCAAGTCCTTGTCCTCAGGGCTGCTCTGAATCCACTCTCTGCCCAGCCTGTATTTGTGCTTGGGATTGCTCCGACCCAGGTGCAGGACCTTGCACTTGGCCTGATTGAACTTCCATATCTCAAGCTTGTCAAGGTCCCTCTGGATGGCATCCCTTCCCTCCAGCGCATTGACTACACCATGCTGTTGTTGCTGCTGTTTGTCACCACTGCTGTGTTTGCAGTAGCAGAGTGTGCTGGGGGCCTGCACTGTGTGTGTGAAACCACCTGAACAGCCCCAAGTAGCACCAGCAGAGGTTCAAGAGATGTGGTTTGCTGCTTGGCTGGGGTCTGGACCTTACCTCAGCCCTCCCTTGCTGGTGGGCATGGAAGGAGCCCAGCAAGCAGCTGGAGATGCTCTGCACCTCAAGGAGCCTCCTTGGGTTAAGCAGGAGACATAGTGAATGCACCAGGCCTTTAATAGACCACAAGGATGATGTGAGGCTGTGTATAAGCAACGTGAGTGCAATTATCAGCTGCCTCAGCATGGCTGATGTTCTACATGTCAGGTAGAAGAAAAGAGAACTGTAAGGGAAATGTGGGGCAAGGAGGATTGTGCAACGCAGCAAGTATTTTTACAGTAAAAGAGCAGTTTTTGGGAGCTCCTCTCTGCAGAACAGAGCTCTCCTTCTCCTCTCCCTCTGCTGATGGCTGCTCCTGCATGCCAGGGAGTGGGCAGGCAGGAGTGGGTGGCTGGTGTGCAGAGCCGAGTCCCTCTTTGCAAGTCATCTGTAGGCTTCAGGTAATTGTAGATCAGGAATCATTGCAGGGCAGGAGCTGGTTTTCATGTTTAGATAACCAAGGCTTGATGTGGGATTTTATGAGGTTTCTGTATTGTTACTGGAGCACCTGGTTCCCACTAAGGAAACACTGAAAAACAGGCGCAAAACCTCCCCAGTGGGCTTTTGGAATGTCTATATCAGGCTGGTGCTGTTTTGGTCCTCCCAAAGTATGTGCCTGTCCAGAGCCCAGAGAAGTCCGTGGAAAATCCCACAGTTTTCAGCTAACATTATGTCAAGTCATATTAGACCTGCAACCAAACTAATCTATGGGATAAGTGTGGCTTCCTTTCTCCTTCATCCAGACATTAGTTAGCTTCATTCACTCTTCTGAAGAATGGGAAACTTCAGTCAACAATACATCAGGTATTGATGTGCCCCACTCCTTATACTCCAGGTACAGCACTACGCCCTAGAAATCCCAGTGACCTAGTCCATATGTTACGCAGAAGCAATTTCTGGCCTTCATGAAATGCTTGTTTGTATGCCAGTCCTTGGTGGTAATCAAGGGCCTCAGGCTGTCTGTAACAAAGGACCGTATCAGCTTCATGGCATTTTTGATTGGATAGAGGGAAGACTTGCTGGTTAAATGTTTAGAAGGCTGACATTATTCCTAGGTCTCAGATGCTTTGGACTCAGTGACTCAAGCAACTGCCTGCACGAGTACTGCTCACTACAGTGAAAGGAAATTAGAAACATGATTCAGGAAATCGGGAGAACATCCAGGATTTCAAAGCAATTCCCAGGAACCGAGAAGAAAGAAAACATAACACAGGCAAGGCAAGGTGCAAAGCTGTTGGCTCTTGGTGAGACATGGCCCTGTTTAGAGCATGGGGGCTGGGTTGGGACCCGAAGGTCTCTGGATCTGCCCCAGATTGTCTGGTTGACCTTGGGCAGGTCCCTGCCCCTCCACTTCCCCTCCTTGTTCAAAGAGCTGAAGCTATCTTTTACAAATATTTGCCCAGGTAGTGCCTACCACCAGGAATCTAATGTTGAATTTGCCTGTTATTCTTCTCCCTGTTTCAAGTGTGTAGGTGCTATTTCCTCTTACCAAGGGTGGTGCAGAGGGCTCATTGTCCTACATGCAGCACCAGGGGACACTTACAGGCATCCTGCTTAATCAGTGACCCTCCAGGCTACATTTACAATCCGGAGGTTGAAGTTCTCCAGTGGCTGGGGTCTGGGTAGGAGCTGCCTCTCACAGAATCACAAGCTCCTCTGGGGCATGCTGGGCTGTGCTTTCTGTCCCTGCCAGGCTGGAAAGATAAAGCCAGCATTCACCCCTTGGCACTTGTCACCTCGCTCCAAAGCATTCTCTTCCCTCTGATGAGCCCCAACACTGTGGAGTATCCACCAGTGGCATTTTGCTTGAGCAAGGCTAGCAGGGTCAGGCCACATGACACCAACATGAAGGAACAGCTTTCCTGTGATCTAGGAAACTGATCTGGTGATGCCATTAGCAAAAATGCTTCTCTGATGGGGAGAGAGTATCGTGTGTCCTCTTAGGAAGGATAGACATGTTGTCCAGCTGTCAATCACCTGAGATGGATCATTTACCCCTTGTGGTGTAACTTACCGTGTGAAAGACAGAAACCAAATGGTGTGCAGGGACATTGCACAAGAGAGGGATGAGACTCATCGGCGTGTACCATCCATGCGTAACAAGCACTCGTGGGACCTGCTGCTGACCTTTAGAAATCTCAGCATCAGACAAGAACCCCATAGATGGCCCCACTAAAGAGGCTTTTCTCCCTGATGGTATCATTTGACTGGTCTGATTTTCAGGTGTACCAAGTACCCAGTGACCTCCTGGTAGGTACTCAGCACTTCTGGGACATCAGACCACTTAGCCAAGCAGGTTTCCATTTTAGGAATGCATTAAAAATCACAGTCCACCTTGTTCAGAAATGAACATAATACTCTTGTTTATTGACCTGGTAACAACAGTCGAGCCCTTGAGCTGGTTGTGGTCTGGTGGAAGCCAGTGTCTGTGTTCCTCAGCTAGGATAAACTGGAAGTCTGTGGCTGTACATCCATTGATGACAGTGAGAGACTCCAGCTTCTCATCTACAGCTGGTATGTCATTAAGTGTAAAAACACTGCATTAGTTTTAAATACAAATTCCAAGCTGCATTGTGTCAGCCATCTCAAACCCTAACCTTGACATCTGATTTGAGGAGCTGCAGATCGCTTGGGACGTACTCCAGGGAGTGCTGCAGCTGATGCTAGTTACCTCCTGTGTTTAAGCCATCCTTCCTACATGTTCAGAGATAATTTACTTATCCTAAGATGTGTTTCTAAGTTGTAAGGCCACAGAGTGGTGAGGAACAGTCTCTCTGATCCTCGTAGTATCAAGCAATGCAGAAGGTACCCAGATGCACTTAGCACTCAAAGCCTGATCCTTCTCTTGTGTTATGCCAGATTTACCCCTCATAAATCCACATGGGGTTAATCTTGATTTATAGCTGAGCAAATGGTATCAAAGTCAAGCTCCTGTTCTGTCTTGCTTGTGGTTATAAAATTCAAGATTGAATCTCCTTGTGAACTTTAATCTCTGAAGATTTACTCATCTATCTTTTTTTTTTTCTGTGCATTATCCCCCTCCCCCCCCCCAAATTAATCCAATGGGGTTTCATTTTCTTTTAAATGCTGAAAATGACCTTGCTTATTTCGATGGGCTGTGGAACAATAGCACTGTCTTGCACTCATTCTCCATCCTGGGGCTGTGAGTCATTATGGTTATAAAAGACAGAACATTGAGTCACTGACTGTCAGAAATCTCTGCTGTGAGGGATGGAGCCTTTCAAGAACCCCTCTCCTGGTAATCATTACTCTTCTGTATTTACATTGCAGTAGGACCCTGATCCCACGTCAGAGCCGAGGCTCTAGTCATTAAGTGCAGTGCAAACACGCTTGTCTTACCATAGTCCTTGCCCTAATGGGCAAGTGCGGGATCAATTTGGGACTATCTACATCTAGAGAAACTTCCATCCAAGAGCCTTTACAGCTATGGATTAATTAAGCCTGGCAACAGTTGTATCTGTAAGCAGAGAGTCAGCATATGGAGCTGGTCATCACAGTCAGCATTTGACTGGTCATTACAACACTGGCCTAGGGCTTGCCCAGTATAGCTCAAAGTCCCCATCTGTGTCTCACTGTGTATTCCCTATAGGACCTCGCGCAAGTCCTCCATAGGTGTTGGGCTTGGCTTAGGTGTGCCTCAACATCCTCTCTGCAGGGGGGTATTAACACTGGCCCTTTCACAGCCTGGATGAGAAGAGAGAAATACCAAACCACAGCACACTCAACGGCAGGGAAAGCCTGAAAGTGAAAGTGTTTCTGGCAAACGGAAGCTAACCCATTGCCAGGCTCACAGACAGCTTTGGTCCCTGATGCCACTTGTCCAAATGAGCTTTTTGGTGGAAACATCCCATGAGGTGACAGAATCAGCAGCAGGGCTGGGGGTCAGGACTGCTCTCCCTGTGCTCTGTGTTATTGAGTCCTTCCTAATGCAAAGTGTCTCTTTGCTCAGTCTGGGCTGCAGTGCCTCCAGGGCCATGCCCAAACCTTATGAAGGACTGTCTTTTCACCCATCCCAGACCCCAGGAGTGAGGTGGTTTCTGTCCATGGGTCCACAAGGGTATGAGCGACCCTTCTCCTATCCCTTCTGCATGTTCCAGCAGTGACACCAGCTGCGGTTTGTTATACAGACATGTCATACCGCTTGCAGCACTTCTCACCCCATCCACTGTGGCCAAACTGAGGTTTATGTTACTGCTTGCTGGATCCAGTCCTATGCTTAATCCTTTCTGCGCTGCTCCCTGCCCCAACAGGCCAAGTGCAAGCTTCGGTGACGCCCGCTTCGAGGTTTATACAGGTGTCACTGGCAGTGCAGACTCGAGGTCTGAAGCACTAAGCCATATGAATTTTCCCATGTGGGTTTTGCGTTTCATTAAGTCAGTTTTGCACTCATGCCCTGAGAGCTGCTGATGCAGAGGGGAACAAAAACCCTTAGTGGCTGCCTTACGGCACTGGTCTTTGGCAGCCAAATAGCCAGAGACCAGTTTCTCATCTTCGCTGTGACTCAGCTGACGTTGGTGTTGAATGACAGAAATTCCCCTGGTGCTGGTGGAAATGCAGTTTTCTGCACGGGGTGTCATTGTTGAGAGTCCGTCAGCTTCTTTAAGACACAGTGTTCCAGCCCCATCACAGAATCATAGAATAGTTAGGGTTGGAAAGGACATCACTCCTTAATAACTTATGCAAACGTTAATATTCCTTTTGGTGAAGTGAAATGCGTTTTAACAAGTTGGGTTTTGCCACCCTTGGGGTCAGATAAGTGTTCCCTGGTGGCTCTTGCAGTGACCCAATGGCTGAACACAGCAGCCACGTGTTAATTAGGTATGTTTCTTTTTCAGTATCCTCCCCATGGTTGTTTTCTTTCAGTTGACACAAATAGCTGCACTGAGCAGCTACCCTTCACATCTTGGTGATGAACGTCTCACCCCATTACACCAAGCTTGAGCTTTTGTTAACATCCACTTATGAAACCTTGTTCAGTCAAAGTCCATGGGTGATTTGAAGATTATTATGCAAATACACGTTACTCTGTCACTGAAGGATGGCTTCAAATATCACTGACCAGTGGTGTTTGTCTGAGCTATTTGCAATTAATAATCAGAGGGGCTGGAAAGAGAAGTGCTGCCGTGCCTGGGTGGGCATGGTAGGCTTCTTATAGGAAGGTAAGTTTCTTTGCTTAGCTCATCCATGACTGCCTTGGTTTTACTCCCTGTTTTCAGGCGATTGTGTATTAGGAACAAGGTGCCCAGGTTGAGATGTCCAGAGCTTCTTGATCACAGCCCAGCCTTGAGACACAGGTTCTCTGAAAGGGTCTTGGGTTGTGCATTGGACTCTTCACTGGGGACTGCAGTGATAGGACAATGGGTAATGGGTTCAAACTTAAACAGGGGAAGTTCAGGTTAGGTATAAGGAAGAAGTTCTTTACTGTAAGAGTGGTGAGGCACTGGAATGGGTTGCCTAAGGAAGTTGTGAATGCTCCATCCCTGGCAGTGTTCAAGGCCAGGTTGGACAGAGCCTTGGGTGACATGGTTTACTGTGAGGTGTCCCTGCCTGTGGGAGGGGGATTGGAACTTGATGATCTTAAGGTCCTTTCCAACCCTAACTATTGTATGATTCTATGACATGGGATTCCTCTAGAGGGGGGAAAAGGCTCAGAGTGATGGTTTTGAGATAGCTGATAATTTTCTGTGTGTAAACTACAAATGGAGAACACTGTGATGCAAGTTTCCTCCAAATCCAAAAGCGCGCACAAGAGAAGACATCAAGGCAAAGACTCAAATTTAGGAGTTCACTGAGATTTCAAAGAAGCTGGTCTGAAAGGATGTAACCTTTTCTGCCTGTAAGACACTCGGGTTAGCATGACATAAGCTATTATCAGGCCAACAGAACAAGTGTTCTTGATGCACGGTGTATTGAAGAAGAAGATCTTGGTGGAGAAGCACCAATAAAATTTATAAATGCTTCTCAAATTGCAGAAGTCAAGGTTTACTGAGGATATTCCATACAAAACCAGCTAAGTTATGACAAACATTAGCATTGTAGACAGACTGTGGGGAAAATTTACTGTATTATCTGGCAACTACTTTACACTTGATAATAATAATAGAAGTGCTTTAGAAACTGCAACAATTTTGAGACGCAATGGAAGACGGAATAAATAATGTACTATTCTACACTACAGTCTAGTCACAGAAACAGGTAAGATCCTAACCTTACTAATTGTATGTATGACTGGATTCATTAACTTCAGTGGGATCATAGCAGGTTTATACCTAATTCATAATCATACACTTGACAATAATGCTTCCACTTGTGCCAGAAAAAACATGGAAACTGCACTGTAAACATAGAGTAATAAATCAGAATGTTATTGATCATATTTAAATAATCTTCATTACAACATTTCTTAAAATATGTTGTCTATTGACCTGATCAAATAGATGTTGAAAAATGTGCATCTTCCACATAAGATGTGGATTTCTTAAATAAAACTGTCCAAGGAAATGAGGATAAACAACCTCTGATTGTCCATGTAAGAAAAATCAAATCATTTCATGCTACAAATCAAATCTTGCTTTCAGTGCTGAAATTAATTCTCATATATATATATATGAGAATTAAGTGAATATTCAGTTCATAAAGACAGCACTAATTTGATCATTCACATCTCACAATCACTTTTTTCCTGATTCAACTATCAAAATGGCGACTAAATCCATTAAAAACCATGTCAGTTCCCTGTAATAGATCCATTTTAATTTATTTATAGGACAAAATTTGTTAGGCCCACATCAAAAAGCCAATCAGTTTAAATATGGCAGTTGAAGTAAAATTTTTAGAATAGGAATCACCCTTTTTTTGTATTATATTCAACAATAAAACTATATATTAAGCTTTTCTTCTGGGTAAATTGAATGCCAGTGTAATCTTAAAACTGTAACTGTCACAGTTTAAAGAACCACTGCCTTAAATAAGTGCCAGAATGAACAAAAGACTACACTTCAGAACAGCAGCATTTTTGTTTATTCTTTATTTCCTTGGAGCAATCACAAACAAATAAATAAATAAATGCAGGGTAGAGAAACCAGCCTCTACATTGTAAGCATCAGTGGGCATCTCTACCTTGATGAGAGCAGTACAGTGTCAGCAGGTATATACTCTTTGCCTTTTATTATAACTATATCTCCAACATCTACCTGAAAGAAAACTGGGAATCGGTTAATGGTCTCAAAACAAAATATGTTATCCCTTTGTTTTAAGCACAGTAAATATTTACCTGCTGAATTTGCTAGAAAGACTGTTAGAAACACGCACTTAGAAAAGCCTCAAGGTATTAGGTACTCCAGTGACTCAGAGGTCATTGAAACTGTTTGGAGATCTGTTAGGTTTTTTTAAACAGTCCTAATCCTGACCTTCTCTATGCAGTTCTTTACTTCTGCTAGCTATTGCAAAATTTTTTACGGGAAGACTGAAGCTGAGTTAAGGAAGAAATTAATCTCCCCTAAGATCACAGCTCAGTTGCATCACGCTACATACTGTACCCTTGCTTTTCCAAGGATATAAACCAATTTCAGCTGAATCTTGTCTCCAAATTACTGTGGGTCAATTTTTATTCAAGTTTTCAGGTATGGAAGCTAATACAACTAGGGGACTAGGCAAGAATTACAATATTTAGTCCTTTAAAGTTACCTTTAACAGTCCCTTCTTAGCCACTATGTAACAGTCTTTAAAGTTCTCAGGATTTCAGCCAAAGAAGTTCATTGAACACACAAAGTAATTGGTTACTGAAAAGAAGTTCCTGCTTTGGCACACCTAATACTGCTATGGGACTGCATAATTTTGCCAAGTTAATCATATTATTTAAGCTATTTTTCACTGAACTTAAAGTCCACCACTGAACAGCAGTTTTGCCTTACTCATATCATCAAAACTGATTTGACCTAAAAGTACATTTTGAGAAGTATTAACAAACAAAAAATAAATTACAAAATACTATATCTTTCTCATCATACCAGTTAATTCTTACTGATGACAGTCATTTGGAGAAATAAAGCAAATATTAAATACGCATTATGCTCTAACAGTCACCAATACAGACACACACCTTTTCCCAGTGGACAATCTCCCACGCACCATTTCGTAGTACTGAAAAAAAAGGAAATAAAAAAGAAAAATTGAACAACTGGAAAATTCTCTAACTGCAGTATAGAGGTATGTGTTAAACTCCATATGAAAACCAAACACAGCTCATTTACACAACATTTTACGGCATGCCTTGTTTCTATGAATTCAGGTCAAACATTCCAATTTTACAGCGCATGTTCTGTATATTAGTTTTTGTACCACAGACTCTTATTAAATGTCAATGATGACATTTTACAGGGTTTAAGAATCAATTAAATCTGATATAGATTGTATGATAATGTGGTGGTTTTAAAAATAAATTAGTAATTGGAATAAAAAGTGGCAAAGTGAAAAAGTTAAGAAATTATTGTGGGGGAGAAATCAACTAAATTTTTTTTTTCACAGGTCAAATACTGATGATGTTCATGCAAAAAAGATCCATAAAAAGTCACCAGCAGGCTTCTTAGCATTCAGCTGTTCGTACTGTTGCTGGCATGTCAGAGAAATTCAGGATCATTGCAGCCATCTCCTCCATAAACATACCGGAAATCTCCCAAATCAACCCATGCCATTGAAGATTTAGTATAGATTTTACCTGGCACTAGCAATTTTTATTGCAAGGATGCTCCACTACTCTAGTTTTAAGTATTACTACTATCATACAAAACCCATGCCCTGTTTGCCAGTTAATTGCCAAGACTGCCTTTTCAAAGAATAATAAGGGTGACTTTTTATGATTAGCCCTAGTTACAAAGCTATTTAAGATTCATAGGCAAAAAGAAACCGAAATGAAAAGAAAATATATCACCATGTGTCAATACCCAGATAGATCCAAGAGGCTGTTCTCTTTCACTGTGTCCCTTAGCTTACAAACTGTCAGGATGCTTATCTTAAGTACCTGATCAGGATCCAGTTCTTATGCGAGCATGTGCCGATTTCAAAAAAGTAGATCAAAATGTGAAAATACATATAGACTTTATATTTACGTCTTCCTTGAGGTTCTGTCCAGACTGACCCCTCTTCCTGTATCTCAACAGTTCTGTGAGTCATTATCTAACCTGCTTAATAATTCTTTGGGATAAGATAAATTTTCTTACCCTTCCTTCCCCTGTATTTATTAGTGCTGATATGCTCAGGGGAATGGTAAATAGAGCAGTGTCTCTTTCAGATAGTAAGCAAGATCTTTTAATGACTGTCTCACCAAAGAGCTGATCATTACACAAAATCTGTTTTGACAAACAATTTCCCTTCACTGGGAAAACGACAGATCCAGAACAAGGATTGGTTGTAACAGTGTCCTTAAGGAACCCAAGAGGTCTGATAACTGTGCCATCACCTACTTACTTACTTCCATTCGTTTGTGTCAGCAATAATCTTTGTGGGGCCATGGTACTAACCAGATGAAAGAACTGGTAAGGATTAAAAATATACCTTGCTGCAATCCAGATGACTAAATCTCACAAATAGCTGTAGTAGAAGAACTGTCAGTGGAGTTCTGCAGGTCTTATTTATAAGCTGCCAGAGGTGGCCAAGGGCTTCTTATGAAGTGCTGGCTGCAGAAGCACTTGCACTGCCGAAATACACCGTAAGGCTGTTTCATGTGCTGCCAAACTGCCCTAACATAGACACTGCAAAGGGAAGGTCCTGTTCTGCCCTCACCCCATGCAAAGGTGCGTGCCTCACTGCTTAATGCATGCTGCCTCTGGTATTGGACACTTTGATGAGTCAGTTTAACCTACTAAATGGAAGGAAACTGTCAGCTTTTCATTCTGGATTTGTTTCCTGCTGGTTTAGCGGGTTAAAATCAGCTCACAAACGGATGAGTCAGACTCATGAAAATATGAGACACCTGAAATCTCAAGAGTGCTCTAACCCTAGCTTGATCCAGTGACTTTTAAGCAAAATTAACATATACTGACATTCAATTAAATCCATTTTTTATAAGACCAAAAAAAGAAGTGGTGTTGCTATACTCCTTTTATATAACAGTTAGAGAACTTGTGCCATAAAGTCTTCTGCAGCCTGGCTTTCACATTTGTATTTCCCATTTTTAGCTGTCTCTAACTTTCAAAAGCATGCTCCATCTGCCCTACACAAGACAACTTCATCACACTGCAGAAATACACATTTCATTACATCAGACTGTCTGCCAGTGTCCTGCTGTGTACGTATGCAGCCTGAGGTAACAAAAATCATCCCTAATGCAGCCTAATAAATCAAAATGCTCTGCAAAAGGTTTTTATAGTAACTGAAATTTATAAAGTTAATTACTTAAGGTTAATGGAGATACAGATGGTCTTTAAGGAATAGACAGAGGAAGGGAAACCCATATACAGAATCTATACATGCAACTGTCATTTCATTAACAATTTCATACGTTTAAAAGACAATGGAAGGTGGAGCTGGATATATAATGTACTAAGCACATTTTATGTAATGTAACTTTTCAGGGTTACAGAACTGCTGAATACATGGCGAAAAAAGAAAAAGGAGTACCATACTGATTAACTTTTTAATTATTGCTTTGACAATGGACTCTATTTGACAATATATTGAAATATTGCTTTGACAGTATGCTAAGATTGATGCTGTAGTTACGCGAATCCCACATTAGCTTAAGAAACTTGTTTCTCAGTACTAGCAATATTTATGCATCCTCATTACATTTCAACTTCCAAGATGCTCTTTTGCATGCATGAACATTCAGGAATTTTACAGACAGTCACCAAAGAGCCTAATGAGAGGCAACCAAGGAGAAGAGGCAGGAAAGACATTAAAATAAGACTTTTATCGATTTTAAACTCTGTACACTCTGAACAAACTACAGAAAAAACCAAAAGGCACTCCGAGATTCACTGCTACCTAAAACCGCTGGTTGAAATCTCAAAAGCTATTAACATTTGATGAAAGAATTTTAGATGTCTAAATTAAGGTTTCCTTTGTTTTGCATGTATAGATAAGAGGTTATCTATTTCTCCAGGCCTGTTCTCTTAAGATTTCTATTCCCAGTGTTTTCAGTCAATAGATTTGTCTCATTGTCTTTTTCAGCTACATGCTCAGTAGTTTCGTTAGTTATCGTCCCCCTTCATCCTCCATAAATTTTACAGTAAACTTCAAAACTTATGTACAATTTAGGTGGGCTTTAGAATTTATGTTCTTAAATCAGAGACATTTCCAGTAGTTACCAGTGCTAAACATTTCTGATTAATCTTGGTCAATGACTACATCCCTCCCTAAAAAACTAGAGGATACGTTTCTTTCTTATTTAAATAAGATTACATGTAAGATTCTCTTCTTTGTGGTATTTTTCATACCTGCTGCAATCAAATTCACATGATGGTTATTCCTCTTCCTGTTTATAAAACCAGGACCAGCTCTATCAAGAGATGGCTGCCTCAGAACAAGCAACATGAAAATTTGAAAGGCAGCAAAGGAGGATCTTAAACTTAGACTTCCTACACAACAAACATGTTTAGGACATATTTCTCTCATTTTCTGAGTTGAAATAATCCTCTAAATTAATAGCTGTTCTCTATTAAAAAAAAATAATAATCACATTCCAAAGTTTTGGGTTAGGTACACTGCCTAAATATCTCATAATCTCTAATAAAACCATTATATTGATTTCATATTAAGAATTCAAGCACCAAGAGATTAAGTCTCATGTTCAGCAAACAAAAATCTGACACTGTTCTGAGCCCTGCCACCCCT
>JANHGB010058949.1:0-16514 GCA_026283785.1 Coracopsis vasa | reverse complement strand
GGTTGGACAGAGCCTTGGGTGACATGGTTTAGTGTGAGGTGTCCCTGCCCATGGCAGGGGTGTTGGAACTAGATGATCTTTAAGGTACTTTCCAATCCTAACTCTTCTATGATTCCATGCGGAAGCAGGTCAAGTGAGAATCACTGGTCACTTTGAAAAGGATTGCATTTAATGGAGGTGACAGGTAATCATTTAACCCCTGTACATCTATCTCTGCTCAGAGCTCAGGATACAGAGATGTGATTTCTTGCCCTCTACATGAGAACAAAGGATGAAATGCTGTAAAATAAACCTGCTCACAGTGTCTCACAGTGGTAAAGAGCAGCTCATTTTGGAAGCTCATAGTCAAGACAGTAGAAGGTGCAGGTGGCAGGCATGTTATGGCAAAGGCTCCTCCAGATTCTAACTGGGCAGCAAATTCAATTAAAAAACAGAATGACTGGAGGTACTAGGCCTGTAATTAAGTGGATGGGTGGATGCGTGGCTTATCTGTAACATACAAACATTAAAGAATCCCCTAAAACCACATTAAAAACTTTACACGGGTGAATTTAATTGCTGCTCTTCTTGTCTTGCAGTTGGTGAAATTAAAGGAAATTTTGGCCTTACGAACTAAATAGAGGGGGTGATTCAGGAAGAGAACTGTCTGGCAGCGCCCTGAAGTTTTATTGCAAAACGTATAAGAAATATTCATTACTACTTGGATAAATAGATTATTCTAATAAAGGGCAGCGAAATATATAAATGTTATGCAATAAATAGGGTCTAGTCCTGCGTAATGCAATTCACATGGGTAATTGCAGTGAGACCACTGGCCCTGTCAGGGCTTCTGACACGAGCATTATTCTGCACCAACTTGCGTCATTCCGAATGATTTTACTCGAGCTGGCCTGTGTGTAATTATTCACCTGGCCTGCTGAACCTCAGCGTTTGATTGCCTGGCTGATACTCACTGCCTGTTTCTCGCACACAGGGGTAGGGCAGGGCTGTGCTCCTGTGCGGGGTGCGATGCGCGGGGCTGGTGATGTGCCTCGAAGTCTAGGGTGAGCCAACAGCAGAAGGCAGCTGTTGACAAGCCAAGTGAGGAGCTGCTGGTTTATGAGCCTGGGGATTTGATATTAAGCCCTGAGCTTCGGGAAGTGTCATGTGCTTACTTACAGCACAGCGCACCCCAACACTCACAAGAATCACAAAGCAAATGTGGAAAACAAAATCAAAGCAAGGCACAATGAGGTTGTTCCTCACTTTCCACATCCTGACTAAAGAAAAGATGCTTTTCCTACATGTTCAATTTTTAACTCTTTCTTCTCCCATAAAAAAAGACCCGTTAGCCCTTTCTTGACTGCATTGCCTTTAACATTTCACAGGGACTCACTGCCTTCTGACTTTGCTCCATTTGCCTTCTGACTTTACTGTCTTACTATTCCTCCATCTGCTGGGGATGTATAATTACAATCAATAAAAATACAGTATAAATAAATGCACCTTCAGTGTTCTGTTTATGCTAACCTTCAGGAACCAGAAACCAGCATCACACAGGCTGCCTAAGCCTTTTCTCCAAATTGTAGCCCAGGAAAACAACTTCCCGTGCTGCATGGAGCATTTGAAATGCACGCTTCCCTCTTCTACTTTTTATTGCACACCATTTAAGAGTCCTGAGCCTGCATCAAATTCTCCGTGACCCAGCTCTAAGCATTCCACTTAGTTAGTCTAAACCTCTTTACATTCCTCAACTCTGATCTGCTAATCCCCCATAAATCACCACTGTTTCTCAACGAACTCAAGCCAGTGTGAAGATTTATGTGGAAAGGATTTGTCATTTCCCACCAGCTTTAACCTGAACCAAGATCAGTGGGTGCTGGGGCATGGCAGAAAAAGCAGGAGCTGCAACAAAAGGGGGAAGGTTTGGCACAAGAGACCAAACTCTTTGTTTTTCAGATGATGAAGGGATTTGGGGCTACAAACAGGAATGTTTTCGATGCTGTTTCCATCAGGATGATCCCAGTAGGGAAGAGCCTGGGGGAGCTGAACTGCATTTCATCAAACCATAAGCAGTGTGTATGCCCAATGCCTTTGCCCAGCGGGTGCTGGGACTGTGGGATTGCAGCTGGGGATGACCCAGATCCACATGGGCACATGCAGCCTTCACAGTATGTGGAGAGCATGGGGAGCTCAGTCCTTTGGTGCTTGGCCCCTGGTGTGCATGGGGGAGGAAGCACATCTACACTTTGTGTGTCCCTCCATCGGGTCTGTTTTGTTTTCCTTGGTTTAGGTGGTCACACTACCACAAACACAGACGCTGAGGTTTTGTTCTGGGCTGCTGCAGAGTGGTTTTCCTGTCTCTCCCCTACTGTTGCCATGTTTTCCTTTCACATCCCATGAGCAGGGCTGCAGTCCCTAACTGCACCCGCAGGGTGGGACTCAGCCCCTTCCCACCAGGTTGTTCTGACTCTCCCCATGCTTCTGTCACAGGGCAGAGCATTTACATCTTTATTCCCTCTCTTCAAATCTAGGGTTTTTTGTTTGCTATAGAATACAATCTCTGCTCTTCATACCCAACCTGCAGCCCCTCCTGGAGGCTGAGGCGTGTTCCCTGTGGCTACCAAGGCCCTGTAGCTGGGAAGCTCAACCAGCCCTGGCCTCAGCAGCGTCTGCTTTGGGGAGCTGGTGTCTGTGCCCCTTCTGGGGGGTGCAAACCCTCCCATTGTGCTTGATGTCCTCTCCTGAGGCTGCACTGGGACCCAGCTGGGATTCCCCATGAGGTCTCAAGGACTTGGTCCTTGCACCCACTCCTTTATTCAGTGCAATTCCCATGAAGGTCAATTTCATGGACAGAACCATCATCAGAGTGCTATATAGACATAAAGATTAGCCAGGGTGTCCTAAGCAGAGGCATCGGTGCTCTGCATTCACATGGATGCCAGCAGTCAAACTCCTGCAAACAAATGCTCCCAGGGGTCACATGGATGGGTTTGGAGTGTATTTTCGAT
Organism: Coracopsis vasa; assembly: GCA_026283785.1. Classification (NCBI taxonomy): domain Eukaryota; kingdom Metazoa; phylum Chordata; class Aves; order Psittaciformes; family Psittacidae; genus Coracopsis; species Coracopsis vasa. The sequence continues at coordinate 13,524 of JANHGB010058949.1, read as the reverse complement.
GAACATTTAGCATTCCCAAAAACTGAATGGGGCCATTCAGGACCTATCTTCACAGGCATACAGAGCTTGTCTGGGGAGAGGGTTTGATGCTGGTTTAAGTTGCATCTGTGTGGTGGGGGTTGATCTGGCTGGATTGAAGCTGGCAAGATGTGGTAGTGGAGACATGGCATCAGCAGCTAGCAGCTGTTCCCAAGACAGAATGAACATCTTCATCTTATCCCATAAAGGGTATAAATAATAACAAAAATAGCCACCTTGGTCATGAACCACTAGGGATGAATCTGTTGCTCCTTTTAACAGTGTGTTTTGTGCTGTTTCCTTGGCTTCATCCGGGCTCTCATTCAGGCTGACCTTTACACTGAATCAAAAAGTTGTGGCTTTTGCTCAGTAGTTTTGTTGGTGTGACTGGAATTTGAAGGAAAACCCTTCAAAGCAAGGCATATTCCTCAAGGTTTGTGACTTTAAATCTTGAGCTTGACTCACAAGGGGTCAAAAGACACGTGCAGGTGGAAGAGCAGCAAAGGCACCCTTTAAGGTCCCTGTCTCTTGTTAGTTTCCTGTCATGTTTCTCTTGTTTCTGTGTGTGTCAACTCTCCCCCACTCTTCTTCCATTATTATCCTTTTTCATTTGCTCTTTCCTTGTGTTTGATGTTTTCTTCCCTCCTTCATATCCCATGTTTGCTCTTCTCCTTTGTGCTTTGGAAAGCATTACTCCAACATCAGTGCATTTGTACCTGCTGGACTTCCAGGGTACCATCAGGAGACCAATGCTGCCAACCTCCATGAGGCCCTGCTGTAGCATCCCATCTCCCATCTGGTAACACTTGCTTAAATGTTTTCTGCCTAAGCTCAAATACTTGAGAGAGGAGCCTTGTTTTAACTCCAGCCTCTCTGCTGCTGCTCACCTTTCCCACATTGGAGGCCATGCAGCTTTCCCTGCACTTGGGCTCCTGGAGGAAGAGCTGGATTCAGAAAGACAAGGTCCTGGCTTATTCCCAGGACTTAACTCTCATTCACCTGCTGGATCACCCCCTAACTATGAGTTGGACTAGCTCTGTGCAGTTAAATAGTGGCAATAGATGTCCGAAACAGGCAGCAAAGCGGTGAGGGTTGAGCCAGGCTGCCTGGTGAGGCTGCTGGGGGTCCAATGCTAATGCAGTTTGTTTTAGCAATGAAGCACTTATGGCTCATATTCTACCCCTTGTGTAGCAGGCCAGCTCCAGTTCTGCCTCAGTTCTTACCTCAAAGCAGAATTTCACATCCAGCTCTAGAATTTCAGTTGCTTCCAATTAAATACCCAGAAAGGTTCTGGTTTTGAGATGTAAGCTGATGACAGTACATTTCAGAAATGCATGAGCATTCAGCATTTGTTCTGCTTGATGAGCTGCTTCTCCTGGCTCTGTGGCTAGATCAGATTAGCAAAATGCAGCTTAGTTACCCTTTCCATACCACTCTTGCCCTGTCCTCATTGCTTTGGCGGGTCAACCTTTCAGTTCAAGCCAAATCACTTTATTCTCATTCTAATTCCCATGAATGAAATCTCAGCTTTTCATTTCTAGTGCTTGTTAACAGGGACAATATTAATGGGGTCCAAGAGAAAATGCTTTGCTGGATAAAGCTGGATGCAGGGGGGGGAGAGGAGCAGAAACAGTAGTGAGGAGGGCAAACAAAGCAGTAAGGAGGGCAAACAAGGCAATGAGGAGGAGCTGGAGAAGCAGTCATAAGGAAGCGCTTTTGGGTTGATGGCTGGCCAGACCAAGGCTGGGAACTCTGAGCACAGAAGCTTGTTCAGTTCACTCTGTGTGTTGGGAAATAGGGGCCTTTTATGATCCTGGTAAATAAGCAGCGTGTGTCACATATTGTGTAACTCCATCATCCATTTGTTCCAAAAGGAAGGGAAAAAAAAAGGCAGACAATAGCCAGAAAATCGCAAGCTGCTTTGTTTGTAGGATAAAATAACTGTATGGTACACCAAGCCAACAAGCCTTTTAAAACAGCATAGGTTTCGAACCTGTACTCTGCAGCTCAGACATGGTGTACAGTAAGTTACAGTGTGACTTACGGGAGGCAGCATTATTGCTCACTCTGGCATCTGTCCCATTTCCTCCCATTTGGCTGCTCAAAGGCAGTGGTGGGGACAGCATGTCACCCATAGGTTACACAGTACCTGCAGGAACATCAAATGGTTCCAGAAATGTGGCTTCTGGGAGCAATCAGATTATGAACATATCTGGGAATCAGGTCCCTAAGGATTTCTGAAGGAGGACCAAGCCACCTTACTCTTCTCAAGACCAAATGATGCCAGAGTAGAGCCAGTTGAGCACCTTTTCCCCACCTCTTTTACAGTAAAGATGTCTAAGTTCTGTTATATATGTTATTGTAGCTCCTTTAGATTTAATTTAAGCTACATGACCTTGCATTTAGAGAGCCTGCCCTTGTCTATAATCTAATCAGCTCAGTCAAGAGGAATAGTTGGACAAGGATGAATGTGGGCCCAGGAGCCTGAAATTGGATTGTGTGCAATTGCATCTGTGGATTTATAGCAGAAATTTACAGCAGAAAGAGGGGATTTTTATCTTCTCAAGTGCCCAACAGGAGGGAAAGTTAATGGCTGCCTCATTTATTGCACGAAATCTTGCAAAGACCCATTGAGTTGTATCACTAGATGGATGGAACAGGCATCAGTGAGCCAATGGAATTGGTTAATATACAAGTGGAAGAAAAATCTTGCTAAAGCCATTCTCTGTTGGTGGGATCGTGTCACGATGGAATTCATAAACAAGAGTGCAGGAAAATGTGAGGGATGGTTTTGTACCCTCTGAGGCCACTGAAATGAAGTTTTCCGTAATACACCTTGTACTCTGCTGCTGACATCGCTCAAAGCCATTTCAGTTCCTTCAGCCCTGCCAGGGATGTCAGGCTGCCCACATCCCACCCTGGGTCCCCCTCCTCCTTCTGCCTTATCAGCATTACACCTGGTCCTCACATCTGATCAGCATCCAGGGCTTTGTTTGCTGCGTGGCAGAAATGGTGCATTTGGCCTTACACAGACCACAGGGAAGACGCACGTACACCTTGTGATCTCAAATGGCAACTTCACTGCTGTTTACTTTCCCCTCCCACTGTGCTAAATGCTGTACAAATCACCCCAAAAACCCAGACCCAGTGCCAGGAACTGAAATGTAAGGGCAGATAGTAGGGGACAGGCATGGATAGAGAGGGAGATGCAAAGAAAGAACAAGGTGAGCTTGCTTATTTTAACTTATTTCATGTAGACATTTGGGTTTGTGTATGAGCTTGCACGAGAAGTTTGTTTGTGCTGGCGTAAGAGCCTCCAATCATTACATTCACATTTCCAGCTCTGGGTAATAACATTTTGAATGTAAAATTGAGCAAATGTTTTACTTTAAGTCACAAAACCCAAGTCTATTCACACTGGGTTTTGGGAAACCTTTATAAAAACAACATAACACAAGATTGCATCTGAACCGTTTGGCAGCCTGCCTCTAATGGCAACCAGGAGGTTTATTGTTGTGAATTAGTTATTTAGTAGAAGCTGAAAGTGTGACAAAATAATGACAAGAGGGTTTTTTATTTGCAGAGAGTCAAAGCTGATAGTTCTCAGCAGGAACACGCTGTACAATGTTAGAGCAGAGATGGCACCAAGAGAGGAGCAAACATTAGAACCCAACTGGTGAGAAGTGAGAACAAGGAGAATAAACATGTGACGGGCATAAACCAGAAGAGTAGTCAGAAGACGTGTGATGGTAAAGGACTTCTTTATTCTATTCCATGGAAATCTTTCCTACTACCTTGTAATTGCATGGAGGAAAAAACAGAGACAACTGAACAAAAGGACCAAGAAAAAGACTTCCTCTGTTCTGGGTACCCCGAGCGCGCAGCTCTGCTCATGGACCCTGAGGGCATTGTTAGCGTGAGTCCTATTCCTTCTGAAGGAAGCGAGCTTGAGAAATAATGAGTTGGAATGAAGGGGCTGTTGGCACAATATTATGATTATTTGAGGAAATAATGTGATATGAAGATTAGCACATAGGATAATAGCTATTGCATATAGCACTGTTTTATGGTCCATTCTCTGTTGCTTAACATTATTACTCATTCTGTGTCAGGCACTATTAAACTGAATTTTAAAAGGAGGCCCTTTGCCTTGGTCTAATGTTGGCGGCTTTGGTGTATTGTTAAGCCTTACAGTCAACGTGTCTCCGTGCATAACGTAACACTTACTGGTTTGAACTGTAATTCGGTTTTATAATCTTTTACTACAGTGAGACATTGTCCTTTATGGAATTCCCATAACCTCAAACTCTATTTTCTCATAAAAACAAACCAAAACAGTTCTTCCCTGCCCTTTATAATTTAGGGTAGCCTATTGCCGCTCCGCAGAGGACACGGACATCTCAGTGTCATCTTCTTTCTGCAAATTAAGAAGCTATATTCTCCTTTGATGTCTGTGGTAGGATGGAAACCGCCTGTGGCTCAGCAGCAATAGGCTTGGGTGACACCGGTCCTTGCGCAGACCTATGGGATCATGAACACAACTGGCTCTTGTTGTCCACTTCCCTCTGCAAGGATTCAAATAAGGAGACCCCATGCTGAGACCAGCCTCATTAGATATCTCCAGTCCATCACAAAGCTACATACAATGTCGCCACATATGGTCCTGGTCCTGTGCAATGGCAGGAAAGGTACTTGGAAGGTATAAAATCCGGTTAGAAACTCAGATATATTAATCTTTGCCACATAGCTATGAAGACCTTGCTAACTTAGAGAAACTGTACTCTTAAATAAAGCATAAAATCTGCCTTTTATAAAGAAATTAACTCAAATAGCAGAGTAAGCCCTTTTTAGCTGCAATCAGTTTGGAGCCTCTGGGAGGTTTTGCATCTTAAAATAGTACAAGTTCAAGTTAAACATGTTAAACTAATACTTGTCCCTGCCCCTCTGACATCCCTGGTGTGTAGTGCTCTCCAGGAATTATGTTGTCTCTGGTCACACTCCAAACCCACTGTGGGCCACATTCTGCAGCCATCATGGCCCCTGTACACAGAAGATCTGCAGGAGGGTGAAGAGAGGGTGCAGGTCAGCACCCATGCTGTCTGAACCCTCCCTGGTAGCATGTGTAGGTCTTCCCTCTTATCAGGAGTTTTGGACCATCATGTCATTAGAGATGGGTGTGATCTGGAGCCCCAGACCCTGATCTGGCCACTGAAGAAGACTATATTGCTGATACAGGATGGTGCCTGCAGTGTCAGCCCTGGACCAAATGCTTCTGGGGCTGTAGGAAAGCTCAGGGTTGAGTCAGTCCTCAACAGGACAAAATGATGGATCAGTCTCTGTGCAACAATTCCCTGGTTCAAGTCCAATTGTACATGCTTGAATGTGACTGCAGTGGAGTTTTTAATCCGCTGTCCCAAGCTGCTTGAAGACTACAGTTTAAGTTTCATGTTGGTCTTGTAAGCTAAGGGGCAAGTGATGAGCAATCAAGACCCACACTTTCTTTGGGCTGTCAGATTCACTTAGACCCAGGTTCAAGAGGAACTGTCCTCTTCTGTGACTGCAGATCAATGGTGTTACTGTCCTCCAGCATCCCAGGGGGATGGTGATGAACATGCACATTTGTGAGAGGTTGTCCGGAGAGAATTTGTCCCTGTTTTCAGTATCCAGCAGGCAGCTCTTTCCCAAAGGATGCCATGGGGGTAATCCCATTTGCTGCTATCCTCACTTTCTCCTGCAGATCCAAGCTCCTGGGAACATCTTCACACAGAACAAAGCTGAAAATGCACTGCTTTCTCTGCTGTTGCCTGGGATGAGATGGAAGGCATACCTCATGTCCAGTGAGCTGGGAGCTAAGCTTGGCTCTGTTTCCCCTTGCAAAATCTGTGCCAAAGAAAGAAATCTTTGAGCACACTAAATTTTATTAGTCTTAAAAAAATATGCAAGGAGACGGGCTATTTATGTTTGTGAGTGCCACCAACTGCTTGAATTCCCTGTTTACCTCTCCGCTGGGGCACCATATTCCCAGTCTCCATCTCACAGCTGGTAACGGTCTGGTGGGGACAGATCATGCCTTATTGGCATATAAGTCTCAGCACCTTGGCACACACAGCAGCCTAACAAACACTCCTACTGGATCTGCAGAGGAAGCATGGGCAGAGATGGAGTTCTATTTGTTTGGGAAGCACTCAAACACCATGGAGATGAAGGCAGCACAAGCACCTAGGTAAATAGAAAAGCCTTTGCTAACAGCGAGCAGTAATGCCTGATGAGTCATTCTGCTGCCCTGCAGTGTTGTTATCACTTTTGCATTGTGCAATCAAAACCTATGAAGTTGGCAATAAAAGTAATGAGCGATGAGATGAATCAACCTCTGCCTGGTTATGTAGAAGGCAGCTGTGCTTTAGAGATACTCAACGGATTGTAGGGGGTAGCTTTCAAAGTGAAATTCCATATTATCCAATTTCTTTTGAGCTTCAAGGAGACTCAGACCTTGGTTGGGATGCCTCAGTGTGGACCTTTCCTTAATTAAAACTGTATCTACTGTCTACTGTAAATAATCTCTCCTGTTTCTCCGTGACAATATGCCTCTAAGGGTTAATGAGGCACAGGAAGAGACCACCTAATTCGTTCACCACTGCAGTATGAACAGCCTGAAACTGCTGTAGCCTAGCAGCTCCTCTCCTCCACGTAATAAGCTGTAACTCAATATATATAAGCAGCCATAGGGGATGTTCTTCCCTTATCTGACTCTGAAAATATACAATGTAAGGTAGGCTTTAAAGGATAAAACCTTTTGCCAAAACAGGGTCCCTCTTCCTCCACCCTTCCACCCTTTTAAGCACTGACCCTGAGATGAACTTCATTTAGACGAGTCTCTGCTCATATCCACTTGTCTTTGCCTATTGGTATTTTGGACGGGATTCAGGATGAAAGAGACCATTTCTGTCAAAGAAGCTGTGCTTCCTGCATATTTCTGGTTCTTACTGAAAGTTTTCTTTCCCTGTGGGATTTCTGGAGCTGTGCTTCAAATGCAGGTATTCAGCTTTGTTCAAGGTAAGCACAGAAGCGGCAGGAACACGCTTCAGCCTCGAGCTTGTGGAGATTCAGCCACCATTTATTTTAATAAATGTCACTTTCAGTAAAGAGAAGCCAAACCCAAATCTCTGCAAGACCAAGTTTGTATCCAGCCTTCACAGTTCAGTCCTGCTCTTGTATGGGCTGGCTCTCACTGCCTCTGCACTGAGAGAGATCCAGCCCTGAATCCAGGCCTAATGTCTGTGGTTTGGGCCCATGTCACATTATTAGTCATATCCTCATCATATCACTGGTTTTGGTCAGTCACTCCCATTTGGAGAATGGATTTCTCATATCAGTCTCCATCTCTTATCCCAGTTGGTAATGACTCTACCCCAGCATTGGCTCCAACTTCGATTACTGACAAATGTACATATCTATTCACATTCCTTTAAGCTACTGACTTCTAAATATCCTGTCTTCTTCTCCATCAGCCATCTCAGTTGTCTTTACCAGGTAACTCTGGGTATGTGCAAGAAAATGGTGGGTCTTAGCTTCTTTTGTCTGCCTCATGTCATTCCGTCATTATGGATGGAGATTTTCTTCTTTCTCTATCCAGCCAGGGTCCTACTCTTTCACTCCTTTTTACCCATGTTTTTTCAGCTCATCTCTATGAGGATTCTCCATTTGCTGCTCCATTTCCCTACACCTCACAGGAACTTGCTTCCTTCCTCCTCCATACTCACTGCTCCCCTAACTACTGGTGGTGAGATGAAGAGTGTGTTGTGGAGCAGAGATTTCTCATTTCTTGATCTGTCTTTTGGAACTGAAAATACATATAAGAACTATGGAAGAATCCTTTGCAGACTGGTGGAATTACATATTGGATGTGAAATGAATCTTAGTTCATGAAGGAAAGGTTTTATATGTCCATTAAAAAATACCGATGTTCCTCCAGCAAAGCTTGGTATCATTGGGTTCTTTATAAACAGATAGAAAACACATGTGCCTTTCTATTGGCAGGAAGTCATAAGATCCAGGTTTTTTGTCTCTAGTAGCTGAAAGAGCAGCACTTCTTTGTGTTTACAGCTCCCTAATGCATTCTATAACTGGCTTCAGGACCTGAACCCAATGAGTGGGAGAGAGGAGATCATTACTTGTCACAGAACACTCAATGAATCTTTTCAGCAGCACAGGACCAGATGACACAAGGCAGCAAAATCTGCCTTGACTTCATATAGGTTTGGTGGAGCAACCACAATGTCCTTCCTTTCTTACTTTGGTGCTCGCTAACCATTTCTTTCTTTTCCTTTGGCTTCAATTAATATCAACAATAAAGCACAAAAAAGCTCCCAGAAATAGGTCTTTTAAGATAATGGGAGATGATTACAACATGAAAGCCAGTGGCAAAGAGGTTGTCTTCAACCTCAGACAGACAAAATTAGCTGCACAAGAGAGACTGTATGGTTCAGTGAGTGGAGAGTTGAACTTTCTACCTTTCATAAGGCTCTACCAGACACTATTGAAAGCCACTGGAACTTGTTTTATCTGCCTTTGGCTATTTAAAAATCAGCAGTTTGGCCTTTTAGGCTTCCACTGTAGGCAATGGAGAAAGGCACCTTGAAAGGACAATTCAGCCTAGATGTCTCTAAGCTGTTCTCTGAAGGTAACCACAAATTGTCTACAGAGGAACCCAAATTACTAGTCTAGCCTTGATCTTTAGTTTTTAGATGGCTTAAACTTAGTCTAATAAATCCTGTTTGTATTGCCCAGACCTGTAGTGACCCAAAGTTTCTGCTGCCTTATGGCTGGTTTGATGGCTTTGAATTGGCAAGTGTTGCAGTGGATCTCATCATGAAAGTCCATCTTTGCTGCTGGTTCCATCTCAGCAGCATGGACCCCAGATTGGCTATATATTTGTGTATAGGACAGTTCGGTCCAGGGACTATAGATGCAAAATGGGATCCACCAACTGGTCAGTTGTCAGTGTTATTTACCTGGTGTGGGCAGACAGTGTCTGCACAGTTCAATGGTGTCCACATTTTGGAAATATGATGGAATCATTTTCATCACTTACTCCAAGGGCTGACAGATCCGTCTGCCTTGTACCACTCCTGAAGCAAGGGTGTTGTGGTAGTATGGTGGCTTTTGTAAGGGTTATTTGCAGCTCAGATGCCATGAGCAGTGTGATAGTTCCTCCATAAACAGTATAACAAGGTGCTTGTGACAGAGCTATGAACTATGCAGTGGTCTTCCAAGTGTGAATTTTGAAGCCTAAACCATTGCCATGATCTTTTCTATGCCGTTACACAGCCTGCCTTGGTGAGGTAGCATGGGCAATATATGAGACACATGTGGGACAAGTATAGATGTGTGCAAACAAACCAAGCCTACCTCCTGAAGACATGGAGATAGTGCAGCCTTTCAAGGAAGATGCACCCTCAGTTTTGCTCTCATCTCTCACAGGAGGCTGAACAGGAGGCTCATGGGTTCAGGGTGGGCTGAAGGAGAGTGCTTTCAATGGCAAATAGGTCCCTAGCAGCCAATATGTACATGCTTGGGAATCTGTGAGGCTGCTCATTGTGCGCCTTTAAAGATGCCCTTCTCTGGCATGAAGTCTACACCCTCCTCAAATAAACAGCTTTTTAAAGAGAGCTGGAACAAAAGTACCAGAGAGGAGCATCAAGGGAAGCAGCAAGTAGCAACAGAGGCTGTAGAGAGACGAACCCGCTAACCACTATAAGGAGATAAAAGGAGATGCTTTCTTCATACTGTCAACTGAGTAAATAGCTCCATTGTCACTGGGGTGTTATTTGTACAATCCCTTGGAGTGAATACTGTTTCAAATCTGTTTGTTTTCACATGCAACCACACTTCCTGCTGCTGCTCTCAGCACTGCAGCGCACAGGCCTGCCAGCAGCCCCGTTTCAGAAGTGGGAAGTTCTCCCAGACTGTGTTCTTCCCTCTTTGGGTTCAGGGTCAGGCAGGCAGGAGAGGGTTATCTATAAAGACCCATCCAGTTTGGCCAGCACCAATGCAGCCAAGATGAGCAAGCAGGAGCCAGCTCCTTGGCCATGCCTGTGGGGACATGGTACAGGGGACATCCTCATCCCCCAGCAGCAAAGAGCACATCCTGGAGGCTGTCACATTTGGCCATGCCACTCAGTGCTCCTTGGAGCTGCCCTGGAGCAGGCAGGTGGTCAAAGGAAAACCCACAGAAAGTGGGATCCCATCCATGTTAAGTGTGGTCCATTCCTGTAACACGCCTATTCCATACTGTGGAGCACAGCTCTGGAGGACAGGAAAGATCTTTAGTGCTGGGCTGTGATTTTTCAGCAAAAAATGAAGTCTTAGTTGCAGAGGCACAAGTCAATGGGAGCCCCTGACTAAAGCACCGGAGTGCACCTTTTTACTCAGTCAATCTGAGGTCAATAAAAGAGGCAATTGCAAGCAAACCTGCTCAAATTTGATAAAGCGTCTTTTTCACTGTATGTTGTTAAACTGGAGTAGACGTGTTATGCAACTTAGACTTAGTTTATATTGACTTGCTAGAACTCACTGAGGGTACAAAGAGCTATGTACCACTGTTTGATAGAAACCAATTATAGAAAAACACCAAGTTTGAACAGTGTAATTAAGCATTTTTCTCTAACAGCAAGCAAACCATTGCACATTGTGTGGAGGTGAAGTGAATAGACACTAACATGACACATCAGTACTTGTCCCATTAAATTTGCACAGGGATAATGGGATTTGTCTATCTATCTACAAAGGGGGGAACAGCAACAGATGTTACCTCCAAGGAGAAGTGGGATTTACAGGTTGCATGGAAGGGAATTAAGAACATCATGGGAAAAACTTGGGAGTAGAATGATCCAAGGCAATTGACATGATGGGTAGCTTACGTGGCACTCTCCAAGGCAAAAGTCCTCCTGGTACTGTCTTTGGGAAAGCATGTGTGCTCTGCAATACCCCATATCACACTGTGCATAATAGTTGGCATCATTCTCCCAAAGGAGGCATCTTTCCCGTGTCTGAGTGACCTTGGAACGGGTTCCTAATTGGATTCATGCATGTGCTCCCCCAAGGCACTCTGACACTGCTCAAACCCATTCACTCGCCTTGTGGATCATTAAACCCCTTTGCTACTGACAGTGCTACTCCCAGAAGGTTTCTTTGATGTCTGTTTGGATATAAGTCCTGAATTATTTTATAAATAAACATCTGGATGAAATTAAAAATAAATCTCATAAAATAAATCCTGTTTGCAGGCACAAAACTGCTTTTGAGCAAGATTTTAGAGTTTTTTCTCTCCCACAAAACCAGAGGTGGAAAAAAAAACCCCTTCCCCAATCTCTGTTTTTCATTTAGAGCTCAGCTACAAACCCTAAAGTGTCAGGTTCTTCTTCCGCACAGACATACTGAGAAGGCTTTTTGCTATGTGCTGTGGCTTGACTGCTCCAAGCAACAAATCCAGGCCCTGTTACCCATCTGATCCATGGTGAGCAACCCAGGATGCTTGTGTGGGTTGGTGATGGGCTCCTGAGCCTCTCCCCATTTTCAGTGGCAGTAGTCAGCATTAGGTCTGGAGCAAACATCCACCTTCCTACCCTTCAATGAGCAGACCCATGAGATCTCATGCACTCAGTGCAAGGCTCATGTTGTTGTGTCCCTCCTCACTGCATCTCTTGCATTTGCTGCAGCCTCTCTCTTGCCCTGTGGCTCCATATGCTCTGCAGCTGGCTGGCAGATGACGAGCAGCATCTGGTATGTGGCTTTTCAGAGCAGAAGAAAGTGGTTGGTAGGGACAAGCTACATCAATGGGCATTAGGCTTAAAACGAATCCTGAGACGGATTCCTTGGGCAAGTGCTGTGGCTCCAAAGGACCCAACAGGTCAATATGTCTTTCAGCCCATGACAGGTCCTAACACTATCTTATGCACAGAAAAGAATTTGCTTCAGAGGTTTGTGCAGTCTCTGTGGAGTTCTTGTGGTTGATAACATGCTGGAGACAGAAATCCCTTCTGGAGGCATATGGTCTTCATAAGCACCTTGAGATCCACAGAGCTGCCTGGCAAAGGAAAGGGAAAGTGGAAACTGATGGGAACACACCTTTCCTCATGTCTGGTGGTCTCTGAGCGTGTCAAGCCCAGGCTTGCAGGTAAAACAAGGAAGGGTGCTCCATTGCCAAAGGCTTCCTGCCTGCTTCCCAGCTCCACACACCTTCTCTCCAACACCCACCACCTTGGGAGACCACTCACCATCACTGCTGCCTCTCCACTTCTATGGTATCAGTATGCTGAGCTGTTCCAGAGGCAGCTGCCCTGTTTACTTGTGCCTTTTATCTCACATGTCCAGGCACATCTTCTTTGTTGTCCCTTCTCTGTTATTTTAATCTGGAAAGGAGGAGATCAAGCATTATCCATTTACCAGCTTTTCCACAGAGAATAAGCATTCCTCAGGTTTTCCTCAGGGACCCATTATTCCAGAACACTGCAGGGCTTTCAGTCTATTTCCACAAATCCTTTTGAAAGAGTGTCTGAGTTATCAGTATTCCCAGTATCAGGCATTCGGGAATAATGAACCAGGACCCCAAAATCATGAGATTGGCTTTAAAATGGAGAGTATTTAGGGGTTTTATAAAAATGGACATTTAGTATTCATTTTATTTACTTTTTGTTTCTAAATCCTTGGCGTCTGCTCAAGTCACACTTTCAGGCTTTCCCCCCATAACTGTTAAAAACAGAAGCTGGCACTCTCAAGGGCTGATTCCCAAGACTGGAATCGACTCCCAAGACTGGAGCTCGAACTTGTGAAACTGGAATTCAGGGATAATCATGATAATGTTGCAAGAGCTGGGACCACTGAGTTGAGTATGGCAAGAACTGATTGCTAGGAATATCATGATTTTGATTTCTGCTTACATTTAAACCTCTTTAATCTGCGGGCTCAATCCACCTCTGAATATTATCAAACCTGTCTTTTAACAGGCTTAACCCTCTTAACTAAGTCATTTTCTGGCCATATGCACTTTTACAAGCTTTATTTCTCTCTTCAAAGCCCATGAGCAAGTATCAGTGTTACTGTGCTCTGCACAGTGATATTTTGGGTAGGCATCAGATCCAGATTATTGGACAACTGCATTTAGGTGAAGTCAGTTCCCCATACCTTCTAGCAGAAGGTGCCTATACACAAGGCGGGTCTCTAAACTCCTGTTGTAGTTGGTGGAGATGAGGATTCAAGCCAGTGGCCCACACAGAAAACTGAGGTGTTCTGAGTAGCCACATCCCACCCAACTACTACAAGCTACTCCAGAAGGAAAAACTCTTCCATTAGGTCTTTACTTCCCCATGTTTTCTGGTACCATGTGGTGCCTGAGCTAAGTTTGGGTATCTCAGCAGGTACTTGTGAGACCCTGGAACAGGCTGCCCAAAGAGGTGGTGAATGCTCCATCCTTGGCAGTGTTCAAGGCCAGGTTGGACAGAGCCTTGG
>JANHGB010058943.1:3651-39666 GCA_026283785.1 Coracopsis vasa | reverse complement strand
AGCTGGCAGGTGAGAGCCGGCTGACCATGAAAGAGAGTAGTTCAACCAATGTACCACCTAGGCAATCCTACCTAGAAGTGGGTCCAGGCCTGTCCTCTGGAGTAGCCAGGGAGCTATTGACAAGGCTTGAGAAATCATCTTGTTGTGATACGTTGTGATTATGAGCCTAAAAAGATTATCCAAGGTGAGACTGGTTTTTTGAATGAGATCTCAAGTTAACTGTCAACTTAGCAACAATGCAAACTTTGTGCTAAAATACCTTCTAAGCTGTTAAAAGCAAAAATATCTAAAGGGGGTTCCCTAAAGGAAAAAGAGGAGAAAAAGAAGAGAGAGAAAGGGAGAAACAAGTTAATCACCTATAAGGAACGACTACATGCTCCAAGGCATTGTTATAATGTGTGTTAGAATGGTCTGACCTCTTGCCCCTCAAAAGGAATTAATGCATCATGGAGATTAGTAGTAGCTAAATAAGTTGGAGAAAGTTTGTAATACTGAAGTGGTTTTGGATAATGAATTGGATGGTGTATATGTTTCATTAAGAATCAAGGCATGTCTAGCTCAGACACTTGAGCCAAGAACACAAACACAAACACCCTGCATTCCCAGGGCACAGTGACTAATACTTCCAGTGAGATCTCAGTGTTCCCTTTATAGATCAGGTGTTAATGTGCACTGACATTCCAACTTGCAGCACTGAAAATTAATATCAATATGGTGGGCTAAATAAAGAGTAACTCTGGAACTGCAAATACTTTTGGGATGAAGGACAAGAATTTTAAAGCTTTGCTAGTGCTGAGTTAGTCTTTGATGCTAAAAATATGAGATTAAAAGCCTTCATGAGGTTGCAGATTGTTTACCCCTGTATAGAGATGCTCAAGTGAAATGGATCACCATCCTACAGTAGCTGAATTACAAAAATAAAGCCATAAAACTAGATGGTGGACAGCAAGTTTTATTCCAGTTTTACTCGTTTATGAGACTTCCTCTATAGTGTGTTGTAGTGTGTTCCTCTGTAGTGTCTCTCTTAAACCGCAATGATATTGTACATCTCCAAATATCCTTCCAAAGAGTCATGGATGGCAGCATCTCTAAGTAGGCTGAATATCATTAGTGGTGTCTGTCTTTTAATTTGGAAACTATTACAGAAGTAGAGACACCTGCCCTCTTTTTTTTTTATTTCTCCTCCACCTGACTTACCCTCGCTGCTTCCATTAACACCTTCATATGTGTGTAAATTACATGCTCAGACTAGAATTTAATGTCACCTGAAGTTGTAGGGGAGCTCTGTAGTGAGGGTTTCTGTGTTTGTACATGGGAAATGGCTCCTTTACCAATTCCCAAATCAAATTCTTTTTGAGATCAGTTTCTCTCCCTTTGGGATAGCACAATGTCTAACCTCTTGTTTGCTGTTGCTTTCAGGTTTTATCATCTGTTGAAGGTGTACCTATCTTCTCCAGATGTTGAGTTGCATCTTCTCATGTTCAATGAATGTTCGTGTGTTTCAGATATTTAACTTCTTTAGGTCCTCCTTGGTTTGTTTGGGGTTTTTTTTTGTGTTTTATTTGAGAGGGTGTTTTTGTTTGTTTGGTTGGTTTTTTTAATTCTCCTATTTATCTGAGTTTGGGGGGATTCTCCCTCCTAATGGTATTTTTAAGGTAAGTGCAGTATGGCTCCGACAAGTCAGGAATCAGTGTCACTCTACAGTTACACAATTTGTTGCTTGTTATTTTCTTTCACTTTTTCTCAAGTTATTCATATAAAAGTTCAGTTATAAGTGAATCAGTAACACTTTTATTATTCATATATTTTCTTTTAAATATTTTAACTTGATGTTCCTAAATATATTCTTCATAGATCCACACATCTAGTTTCAAGCCCTAATATCTCTTAGATGGCTAATGTTATGTTGCACATCTAATATAAGATTATATAAGTCATATTTCCCATGGTCAGAGTGTTAGGAAACTGGGGTTTGACTTCTGTAAATATATGAGACTGGAAAGTTCTGGGGCATGTTTGCTGTTTGTATATACAAGTAGTTTATTTCTAAGTAGTTTTTGTGGATGTTTTATTTGAATTACAGCCTATGTCTGGATATCTTTAGAGTAGATCTCTTTTTTTAACAATGCTTTTTGGCTACAGAGCCCTAAATACTTTAGAAAAAGTGTGCAAGAAGGTGCTAAGAAATTTCACTTGCAAACTGGTGAATATTTGTTTTGTATACAGTATACTCCAAACACCCCCTGCTTTGTCAGGTTTTGTAGTTTCTATTAAAAATGAAAAATGGCTGAATTTTGGCAGGTCTAAATAGTTGTGATTCATTGATTTCTTAAGCCAAATTATGCTAGCTGAAAACTTGGACATTAGAGTGCCAAAAATAATGAAAAATATTTTCATAAATAGTTCCTGCTCTAAGTGTATTAAATATAAAGTTAATTATGGCCAGTGGAGCTTTACTCTGGCAAACAAATGCAGAAATTGAAATACAAGGTATGACTGCAGATGGCATGAGTATTTTTAGCCTCTTTAAGCTGATTTATAAATTGCAGATGTTCTCAGATTCATGCTCATTGTCTTTCATATGGTTCATCAAATAGGAAGAAACAAATCTCAATCTAAGCGTGCATAACAAAAACTCAGTTTTAAAAAGTTCATGCTGTTGGGTTTTTATTTTTGCAGAATGAACTGCTCATAAATGCAGCATGACATCATGAATTTGTATACATGCATTTGTGGCAGTGAAGCTGTTGGTTTACTGTGATTTCAGAAATCCATGTTGATATAGCTGATGCACCAGTACCTTTTTGATCAGGTTGCCATCTGGTACGCAGTGTTAAGGCCAGGTTGGACAGGGCCTTGAGCAACCCAGTCTACCGGAAGTTGTTCCTGTCCATGGCAGGGGATTGGAACTGGATGAGCTTTAAGGTCCCTTCCAACCCAAACCAGTCTGGGATTCTATGATTAAAATTTGCCATTTGTAAATTGTTCTTCTGCCAGTTGAGGGTGAGGGGTTTCATTGTCGTTAGTGTGACCTCATTCTTTTCTCACTTCTGTCAGTTTTAGGCAAGCTATGCCTGTTTGTCCCATTTTCCTCTCTCATATGAATGTGAATTTTTAAGAATTGTACTGAGGGAAATGAGGGTGTTAATGTTAACAAAGTTGGAAAGAACAAAAGGATTCCTTGCACACGTGCACACATACTATAATATTGCCTTGTTGTTTATAAATAAGAGAGAGAAGAAAAGGCTGCTGAGATATTTGAACAGATGTGTTCTGACTGATAAAAACAGTTATCTGTACTGTCAAATTATGTTAATTGTAAAGCAAGGTAGAAAAAGGCACACTGCACCTTACCAAAACATAGCATTACTTTCAACTAAGAGGATTTGATGATTTTGTAGATGTTTTATGGATGCTTTTATTTTCATTCTTGAATGAATTCACATAATAGCAATTCCATGTACTCGTCAAAGTTCACAAGCATGTTTAAAGCAATATTCATGTTGCTAGCTATCATTGTTGTAGCCTGCGCAGCAGAATTATTGTTGGGGTTACCTCAGGCCTTGCATTACACTGTTTCCCCACGGCCCTTATCTTTCTTTCCCCCAACAATGATCAGCTGATCCAGTGTGAACAAGGTGTTCAGTTTGAGAAGACAGTGACTGGGTGGTGAATGTGATTGAATCAGAAGGTTGTGGGTATCTGTTTGAAGAATGGGGTTAGCTGAAAGAAAAGTGAAAAAGATATGGAGCATGGAGAAAGGGTGTTTAAAAAACCCCACCACCACAACCAACAAAATGAGTGTGTTTGTTTAGCTAGAATAGTATTTTAGAGTAGTAGTTGCTGGACTGCAATGTCAAAATGATGTTTCCTGCCATTCATGTTTTGAAATTTCATCAGCTTTCTTGTAGTAGAGGTGTTCTTCAGCATTTCTGCCCAAACATCAATTTTTATTGAGTTCAAAGTTGAACTCAAGTTGAAAAAACTTGATCTACAAAGTCAGAAAGTCCACTATGAATTGAATTCAGAAAACAAATGATGTTAATAATTTAGAAATTTCTCAGTGAACTTGGAAGTATGATGATAATCCTAAAATTGTGTTTCAATTTTCTGTGTCTTTCAGAACACTTACCTAAGTTTTAAAAATCCTTTTTATTTGTAATAGTCACAGGAGGCTTGTTGTCATCTTTCTCTTGTGAGAAAATGCTTTCCATTTCACCTTAATCCTCTTTTAACCAAAATATTTAACCTCATGAGAGATGATATAAGGCCGATACCTAGTGCATGAACCTTGACAAGTCTGGTAAAAATGTCAAAAATGTTCATATTTAGATGTACATAAATGATTATTTGGGAATAGTGGTGTCTTACCTATGCAGTCAGAATTCGGAATTTTGCTGTGTGCAGTCTACTTAAACTAGATACCTGGTGCTCTTCCATCAACATTTTTCAGTTCCCCAGGGTTTAATGTAATTGTGGAGACTAGAATCTCTTAGTAAGAAAGGGCCTCCTCTGTTTAAACTGCTTATGCTTTATAACAACAGAACAAATACCAACAAATCAATCTATTAGGAAAAAAACCCCACAGAGTAGAATCAAAGCCTATTTCTTTTTTCCCAAAACTATTTAGTTGCTTATAAATAACTTAAGCAGCTTATTCATTATGTCTAGGTTTGTTATCCTTGGCAATGGCTCTGTACTTGGTACCAGGTAATACATCTACTTTAAACTGCAGTGCTGCTTTTCTTATAATACTTCTTGCTGCCAAAATACACCCACCACCCCACACTCCCCCTGGCCTTGCAGGCACTGATTTGATGCTCCCTAATGTAGACAAGTTTGTGTTGTGACGGCTTATCCAGCTCCCATTCATTTTCATGAATGCTATCATCCTTTTTGTCTTCTTTTATAATAATATGTGCCTGCACCTTTTAAAACCTGCTTGTATCTGTGTATTTATGTCAGTCTAAAGCAGTATCCTAAGGAAGTGTAAATACAATGTGCTCTATTTTCTGCCCACTACAGTGTGCCATGGGAGAGGAGGCTGACTGCCTGGGACACCTTATTACACCAAATGAAAATCGGGCCTCACAGCTTTGCAATGTGAAAGTGTTGGGAACGAGCACACTGTTGGACTGTCCCAAAGACATTGGTAGCGTAACTGCTTAGGTTGAATTCCTCATTTCTTGGCATTCTCTGTAATTACCCAAACCACTAAGTTAGTATCTCAAAAATCATCTGCGGATATTAACGCAGCTGAAATTGAATGTAAGTAAAATATATAGCACATAAGAAATTTGCAAAGTAATTATATATACAGTAACAGATGTCAGAACCTTACATCTGAATGAAACAGACCCTTACATCTGAATGAAAAATAATGTTTGATATACTCTAGGTGTCACTTTTCCTAGTAACAACATTCAGGTAATGTCTGTACTCAGATATTTTACCTAAACTGTATTGTCTGTTCCCAGAGAGCGTATCTTCCTTAACTATTAGCTCCTTCAGGTATTTACAGTTCAGAGAGCATTCCAGAAAGACAAATGTCAACAGTCAGCTGCAAAAAGGCAGCTTTTCTTTCCCCTAAAACTATAAACTTGCTTATGCCCCAAGGGAAACTAACCCCACGGTGTATGGATGTGTGGCAGTGCCATCTAGTGAGCTGCGTTCTGGCAGCTACCACAATCTCAACACGTTTGGTTGAATTGCTCTTCAACCCATTCACTATTCACCTCTTTACTATTCAGCTATTTGGAAACATAACTAGTCTGTGGATTTTATATTCTCCTGATGGTATTCTTTCACACAAATATTTTTCCATGTGTATTATGTATGCTTTTGGGGATTTTAATATAAGTTGGGGTGTTGTACTTTTTCAAAGCTGGTTTAGGTTCTTTGAAAGGAAGTTTGAAATGAATTTGCTCTTCTTTTTTTTTTTTTTTGATACAGGCAGATGTAGTTTTGTCAATAGGTGCTGTTTCTCCAAAAGCTAAGCAAATGCAGGTTTTAAGCAAGCATCTTTTTTGATGTTTCTTCCTTCATTCAAACTGAGGAAAAAGCAAATTACTCAAGTAAGATGACTGATAGGTAAAAATGTCATGAAGCCACACAACCCATAATAAGAAAACGTCAGCATTTATTAGCTACTTTCTGAAATCACAGGGTTGCAGTTATGATCAGTATTAATACTAAGTATTGATGCTAAGAAATCTCACTAGATAAATGGAAAAAATACTGGGAAACCATAGAGTCTTTTGGCAGGCTGTTATTTGTTCACTGTTCTGTCATAGTCTGTTACCTATCAGTGCTGAGATCATATGAAAAACTCCCACAGGCAGAAAGCTAAGTTTATATATTGTAGCAGTGTGTATATTCCCATAAGTCTCTGTACTTCATGAGTGTTTTGGCTTCTCAGTGTGTTTTTGTAACACAGGAAATATTTCATTAGCTAATGGATCAGTTACTTTTATACTGGACTTAACTTCTAAAGGAGTGTTTGGTCCCCACATTCCTAAGATTTTGTGAGAATTGCAGCTATAAAAATAAGAAATATTTTATGATTCTGCATGGAAAATACTAAAGTAAAAAGGCAAGTAGCTAAAATAAAGGAACAGATAATTTGAATTAGTGGAAAATGAGACTTATTCTTCTAATTGCCACTTAAATGTAAGCAAGCATGGAACAGTGATCAGAAGATGTTACCATGCTTTGACTGTTTGCTAATGAGGGACATAATGTGAGAGGTTTAGTTATCAATTATCCAAATAAACACCCTATTCCAATAGCTATACTGCAACTGAACTGGTACCTTCCGCGTTATTTGAATCTACTAATAACTGATGACGATGTTCAACATCTTATGGAGCAAATTTCACAACAAAGGAACTTTTTTCTCTAGCAGTTAAGCGCACTCAAGTGGTATTTAAGAGCCATCTATGAACTGGAGGTGCCTCACTGCTGTAACCCCCTGAAGTTTTCACATATTGTCTCTCCATCTCACCTTTTCAGTGGTGAAATTTCATTGGTGTTTGGTTGTTTTCCTGCTTCAGGGAGTATGGAGTTGTGGTTCAACTATATGTAATGTTTTACCACACAGTGCAGACCCAGCTGGTTTAGGTGGTTGATTGTCCAATGTCATTGACACTGGTTTCTTGGAGTCTTCTAATTTAATAGTTGGAACAAAGCATTGGAGAAAATCTTTAATGAAGTAGCATAGACATATACTGTTGTTCATCTAATCTTCAACTTGTCTTAGAGCTAGGTGGGCTTGTTTCAAAAAGTGTGGGACAAATGAGTGAATTAGCTGAAAAGCTGCTCTTGTACCTAGCTTCAGGTTTGCTTTTTCTGCATTTGAAGTGCAAGAGAGCTACATCTTAAATTGCCTTTTGTTTTGTGTTGCTTATATCTACAGAGCATGTGACATATGAGTAAAAAGGACATTGACTGAATCTCGGACCTATCCACACAGCTTTCCCCTCTTAACAATTACCAACTGCTCTACTATCCTACCTCTACCCTTTTTGGGTGTGAATTTCAGATTAGCTGTAGTATCTGATAGACTGTAATTCTATTTTCTTGGTGGGTGCTCTGTAGTGTATTAGTAGCTGAGTGGTTCATGGGCAGGGAGGTGATGGCTGCATCGCTTGTTTGAGTGAATCTATCAATGAAATGAATGAGTCTCATGTATCCCAAATTCTACCCTAAGGAACAAGTGAGCTTTTTCCAGCATCTCTTATAGTCTTACCAGGGTATACATTTGAGGAGTGAAAACCCCCTAATTTTGTGGGGTAACCTGTTTGTTCTCCAGGGCTATTGGATATAACTACAGTGCTATAAATATTGTCTCTGTCTATGTCAGCTGTGCCTTATCATGTAGATTAGCTGTTAGATTAACCTACAGTCTCCTTGCTTGGGCATTAAAGCAATTTTTTTTTTTTTTTTTAATCTAGGCACTTTTAATAATGAAGATACTTTTCCCGTTGTGATGCAAACAGCATATCTGTGGTTAGTTCTTTGCTGAAGAAGGGTAACATCCATTTCTATAGCATCATATATTCATTACAAAATGCACCCTCTGGTGATACATCAGTGCCATGGGAGGCAGACAACTAGTAGGGGAATTCAGTCTTCAGAATTCTTGTCATGTTTTCGCTTGCTTTTTTCTCTTCTTAATTTTTGTTCCTGTATTGGCAAAAATTGGACTAGAAACCCTTGTGTTGGTTATGTCAGCATTACTCTACCATCAGCAGTAGTCAGAAAGTACATGTCAGCCCATCAGAGCTGTGCTTTGAAAAATAGTGGTACCAGCAGCACATTGTTTACATTGTGTGCCTAAATTGGGAATCCGAAGGTCTGTTGATTGTAGAATTAACGAATGTTTAGGGTTGGAAGGGAGCCACAGGAAGGGACACCTTCCACTAGACCAGGTGGCTCCAAGCCTCATCCAACCTGGCCTTGAACACTACCAGGCATGTGGCAGCCACAGCTTCTCTGTGCAGCTCGTGCCAGTGCCTCACCACCCTCACAGGGAAAAATTTCTTTCTAGGATCTCATCTCAATCTCCTCTCTGTCAGGTTAAAGCCATTCCCACTTTTTCTGTTCCAGCAGGCCCTTGTCAAAAGCCCTTCTCCAGATTTCTTGTTGGCCCCTTTAGGCACTGGAAGCTGCTCTAAGGTCTCCCTTGAGCCTTCTCTTCTCCAGGCTGAACAAGCCCAGCTCTCTCAGCTTGTCTTCATAGCAGAGGTGCTCCAGCGCTCAGAGCATTTCTGTGGCCTCCACTGGACTCGCTCCAACAGCTCCACGTCCCTTTTGTGTTGGGGGCCCCAGAGCTGGATGCAGGACTGCAGGGAGGGTCTCCCCAGGGTGAAGTAGAGGGGGAGAATCACTGAGGGGAATAAAACTGTGTTGGTCTTCATTTCCTGTGAATGAGTTGTGTGGTCTAGTCTTTAATCCCATCCAAGAATCTGGGAATTAAGTCCCATGTGGCTGTGTTGTGGTTTAAGTGCAGTCAGTAACTGAGACCCACGCAGCTCGCTCGCTCACTCCCCTCCCTTCCCACCCCGCTCCCGGAGGAATGGGGAGGAGAATCAAAAGAATGTCACTCCCATGGGTTGAGGTAAGAACAGTCCAGTAACTAAGGTATAACACAAAAACCCTACTGCTACCACCAATAATAATTATGATAAGGGAAATAACAAGGGAAGAGAATACAACCGCTCACCATCCGCTGACCGATACCCAGCAGTGATCTAGCCCTTCTAGGTAACTGCCTCCAGTTCTACATCCTGGGCATGATGTGCTGTTGTATGGAATACCTCTTTGGCTAGTTTGGGTCAGGTGTCCTGTCTCTGCTTCTTTCTGGCTTCCTCTCCTCTCTGGCAGAGCATGAGTCTCAGAAAGTCCTTGGTCAGACTAAACATTACTGAGCAACAACTAAAAACATCGGTGTTATCAGCACTGTTCCTAGGCTGAAAGTCAAAAACACAGCACTGCACCAGCTACTAAGAAGGAGAAAACTGACTGCTACTGCTGAACCCGGGACAGGCAGTAAGGATATTTCTGCCTTGTTTTGAGATGTTGGTGGAGTATTTGATGAAAACACATTAAACTGTGTCACAGATACATCTGAAAGACACTCTAGGGTATCCTATTTAGTTTCTTTAATAAACTGAATTTCTGTCATGTATTTAGTTTATACAGCTTTTGTAAGACAAGCAAAAAATTAAGATAGCTATGTGTTTTCTAATCCTGGGTGTCGCATGTGTCCTATATTACTGAATTAAAATTAATTTAGTCAGTCACTTTTTTTCTGAACTCTGCTCCTTCTCTGAGTGATGAAAGATAATGTAATAATGACTCTAATTTTCTTTAAGAAATTAAGTGCTTGGATCTAACAAATAAAGATTGCATGACATAGCTAAAAATAGTGAATGTTTAGTAGTCAGTCACTGCAATAATGCTTAACATGTCACCCTGTGAAATCAAGGGAATAAAAATATTTATTATATTTTTAAAGACAAATAAGAGAAATGTCAAGCTGTTTTGAAATGATAAGTTCTTTGGAGTATTTTCATTGGTAGTTTAAAAAAATAGACAAATAGAAACAAAATCAGGTTAATGTCCAGGTTCAGAAGCAAAGCTGAGCATCAGAAGCCTTATTTAAAAAAAGGCACCAACAACTACCTGGACTGTCTCTGAGGATTTGAATGCCCCTAACACACTATTAGATTTGGGAAAAATAGCATTTGAACTTGCACTTTAGCTTTGGTTTTCTTGACAATCGGCTTATTTTAGGGTGATCTTATGTGCATGCATTTTCTTTTGTTACATAGTAGGCCAGATTTTTGTTTTCTATGATCAGCCTTTTAGTCATTCCAATGGAGTTTTCTTAGGTTGAATTTTAAATAGGTAAGGGAAAACTAAGGCTGTGAATCACTCATTTACTGTATTTGATAATATATTCATTCTGTATGCTTACAGCTACTGTTCATGCTGAAGTTCTTGAAGGTGCAAACTCCCTTTATTTATTTAAGCTGAATGTAACTTAAATTTTTATTTCTGTAATTTCTGTATTTTTTAGGTTTTTCCACTCTAAAAATAGCACAGTTTACTCTTTAATTTCTACTCCTGCTTTCAGTTTTACAAAGACAGAAGTGTTCCAGGTTTTGAGGAATCATTTGTAGAGTTCTTGAAGCGCATCATTATGAACAAAAGTTACCTTTAACTTTAGCGTTTGAATTTACACTTGTTCAGGAATTTTTTAAACATCTAAAAATAATTTTCTGATTATGATTATGTCCTTGCTAGCTTTTCAAAATTTAGTTTTCCTTGTGTGATGTTGCTTTAAGAGACTTGCTTTGTGTATGTATAAGAAAGAGAGAGAATCAGGACGTTAATGGTTTCCTAATACAAAGTACTTTGTAAGTCAGTTGTATAAGCTTTATTTAAATGGTTAAAGTTTTTTTTTTTTGTTTGCTCCAAGTGGCTG
This sequence comes from Coracopsis vasa, assembly GCA_026283785.1. Lineage (NCBI taxonomy): Eukaryota > Metazoa > Chordata > Aves > Psittaciformes > Psittacidae > Coracopsis > Coracopsis vasa. The sequence continues at coordinate 28,676 of JANHGB010058943.1, read as the reverse complement.
TGGGAAACCATTTTTGAATATTAACAAGAGAAACACCCAACTTGATGATAAGGGGAAAAATTATGAGCATGAATGGTCAAAACACTTTTAGTCAGAAAAATGTCTGTATTGCGCAGCTAACAGTGGTTATGAACCAAAGCCTCCCTCAAAATAGAACAGTTTAACAGTCAGCATGACATTATAGATTATAGGTGATGGAAACATTGAAGCACATGTAGGAGATGTGTATATACATATAATTCAGATAATGTATTTCAACAGCCCACAGATAAGCTGTTGGATATTTTTGACAGGCTGACCTTTCTCCCTTCTTGACTTCAGTTTACATCTTATTGAACTTATTATAATGTATTATAATGTCAATACTATTCTAATTGTAGATGAGACAAATTTTAAAAACTTATACAAAAGGGCAAGGATTGTTGGTGAGCTGTGTACGGGAGTTCATTGATGTGATATGGGTTAGCACAAAAATACAAGCATTCCAAAAGCTATGTTGAAACAGGTTGTGTATTCTGATTTCTGTATCTCTTCTATCTGCTGTGTTTATTGAATGCCCCTTTTGCCTTCCTGAATTAGAAGTCTGAAACCAATGGAGTCTGGCCTGATGATTCCTTGCAAAGGGGTCTTTCCTGTCCTTGATCTCTGAAATCAGAAGGGGTCCCCTTGGCTTCCCTTTCTGCTACAGGATGCCTGTGAAGAACCAGGAATCCTCCAAATCCCTAGACACCCATGGTTATAGAGCCACTTGTGGAAATGAAAAGCCCTCCTCTGGCATCAAACATTTTCTCTCCGTGAAGCTCTTACAGTTCTGTGAAAGAGCTAATCTAAATCCCTATGATGCTTCAGGACCCCTGAGGCTAGATTAGATGTTGGGGAAGAAATGTTTGGTGTAAATGTCTGTAATCTCCTCAGTTATGTGTGCATCAGTGGAGCAGTAATGTGTGTGTTGCAGCTCAGCCTTTCCTTCCTACTTTGGTAATCCTTTCCTATCACAGATAAAATGTAGTGGGTTTTTGGATGGTTGGAAACACTCCATTCTGGAATAAATAGTCAGCTGGGCTGACATCACTTTTAATGATGTGCAAGTCTGGTGCAAGTAGGCTGTGGAGGGAAGGGGGCCACTCATTGGATCAATTTAGTTAAGAGGTATTAACACAGATCTATTTAGAAATCTAAATGTCTTACGTAGTCCTTAGAGAAAGATGGGAAAATCACTCTTTCCTCCCCACCTCCCCCCTTTATTTATTTTAACTTCTGTATTTAGGTCATATGCCTATGCTCAACTAATTTAAGTAAAATAAAAAGAAAATACAAAACCTTATTAATAAATTTATTTCTTTGTTTCTCTCTAAATAAATAAAAGCTAAATAAAATTCTGAAATGCTAAATAAATACATTCTAAATAATGTGTCTCCATTCTAAAAATGATCTATTTTCAGAGTTCTGTGGAAATTCTATTAGTTAGAATCTGTTTCTTTGTGAGTTCCAATGTTTATTTCCTTTTAATCCTTAAATTTTAGATTGATAGAGAGGGGTGGCTAACCCTAATAACTATCAGTGTCATACTATTTCCTTTCTAACATGAATCTAAGCCAGCCCCTGGGAAGTACGTGAAATTTTCTAGTTTCTTTTTGTGCCAGCAGAAGATGGTGACGTTTTTGAAAGTGGAAGTAATAGTCTGCTTGCTACAAGGTAGAAAACACCACCACAGAACTGCACACTTTGGTATGTAACTTTGGGCCTTAATCAAAATGAACTACAGACATTCACAATAATGGCGAAAAGAAATTGTTAGGCAAAATGGGGGCCTATGTGAAACTGTGTCCTCATGTGCATGTTCTGTTAATCAGATGATAAGATGATATTTTAGAGGTATAAGTTTAGCGGAGAGAAAAGAGAAATAGGGCCAGTTGTATGATTTTAGGGTATTATGTCATTTCGATCAAAATAAGAAAGAATCTACGTTATTTTCTTGGCAGCAGACTGTAACTTGTTGACCTTTGGCCGTATTCTGTTTAAATAAATCTCCACTGTTTTAAGAATCCACAGGTTCCATGGGAGAAAGTTCTCATTCATGACCATTTATCAAGGTAGCTGAGCTTCTGTTATTCTGCTGGTAAAACCATAAGGCAGTACCTATCGAAACAGGATGCCACCCAAGGAAGGATCTTGAAAACCATCTTAATTTTTTTTTTGCACATTAAAATGACTATTGATTCTGAGTCACAGTGCTGTGACTCATCCTGAAGCTTAGATGTGTCCCCAAGATGTTGCTGCATCAAAGGCTCCCACTGAAATTAGCATCAGCATTGCTTAGTTTTCAAGGGAGGGAGATGATGGGAGTGGCATTGGTTTTCCTTTTCCCCTTTTCTATGTTAACAAAGGGGCAGGGAGAGACCAATATTATACTGAAGTGGACACATCAGCTAATAAACTAGATGTTCTGTGGTGTGATAATATGGTTACTTAATGTTCCCTTTATCTTTTTAGCAAATTTTTTTCATTATTTTTACAGTATCTGAGAACTATGCCTATAGTTTAGACTTCTAAGCATGTTATACGCACTCCAAAGGAATGGGTAATTCTTGTTGGGAATAGTTACAAATAATTTTCTGAATATTCCTCGCTGGTCAAAAGGCCATTAGAATATCGGGCATTAAGGTATATTAGGTGTATTTAAAGCAAATCGGGAAACTACTTTGTGCTGCTGGATATATTTATTTATAAAGTTGTGTCACTTTGTAAATTTAAATTTTGAAAAGTTCATGCAATTTTGATTAATTTGAAAAAAGCATCTAGTAGAACTAGAAAGTTCTTGATTGATCGTAAGCATGGAATATCATATGGATTATAAAATTAATGATAATTACAATTTTTCAGTTTGGAGAAGAGATAAGAGGAAGAGAAGATGATAGGGGAATGTGCAAATATAAAAACTCATATACTGAATGAAACTTTTAATTTGTAAATAAATTTATAGCTAATGGAAGAAACTACTTTTTGCACAATTTCTATGTGGAGAATCCATTATCACAGGATATTGTGGAGGTCAAAAATGTACGTGGATTAGCCAAATCTATGGACTGTGTTTCCTGAATTACTCCTAAACCTCATGCTCCAGATGTAGGTTCCAGGTTCTGCAATCATTAAGACTCCTCAAGCATAACAGAGTTCCTTCAGCAAAGTACATTGGACAAGGCAGGCCTAGACTTAGTAAATTTGTTCATACATTCTGACAAGATGATGATATAACACTTCAGATATTTCAAATTTATAGCATCTGGCAAATATTAATATACTTCAGAACCTTCCACGCCTGGTTTGAAAAGACTGGAAATGGATAGGTAAAATGCTACATCAGCACAAAGTGAATAAATGTCAGCTATTCACACTAGTCAGGTTTATTTCATTAGAGAAATCTATGATTTGTTGATACCACTTGAACATTTCATTTTGTGAGAGAAACATAGCTTTAGAACAAGAAGCCTCTAGAGCCTACAAGCAGGAGGCGGAAGTGAGTGGGCAGATATTGAGAGAAGCACTGTTGATTGACATGATATATTGGTTTAGAGTATATTAACTTATCTCACACTTTAAAGAGTCAAAATTAACTCAGCAACGTGTTTAGAATCCTAACACCTCAACAGATGGAAAGCTCCCTTCCTTCCTCCTCCCCCAAAATCACCTGGCAAAGAGCAAACCAAGGCTAAAAAGGTGTTTTAGAGAATTTTAGTTCATTCTGTAAATTATTTTTTTGCACTTCTCAGAATAGTTTTCAGCTTTCCACAAACCAGAAAGCATCTTCATAGCTTTTCTTGTTTCCTCATAAAAAAAGAATCCAGGAGTAGTTTATTTTAATTACAGTGCGTACAGTATGTCACGGTCTGGTGCGTCAAGCATTGCTATTTTGTGTCTGTGCTTAATTCCAACTTTAGACGGACATACATCATAACTGTAGACACCTGCCTAGCTTCATTAAGGATAGTAAAAATATCCCATTGTGGGAGGACCATAAGCTGTGTTTTAGGCAGTTTGTGTGTGATCTCTGACAAGAACATACAGTGCTACATCTTTCTCGCTGTCTGTAGTCTCCTTCAGATGAGAAATATGCAATTCTCTCTCTGTCCTTGTCCCCACTGTGCACAGACACACACACATGCAGAATATCCCAGCAGTGCATAAAGTAATTAAATACAATTTTGCCATAGTCAGACTTTTTATAGGAAAATGAAACTAAATTTAAAACACCGCAAGATTAACTTAAGGCCTTAATATATACAGATGGCTTTAAGGTCATTTATAATCATTGTATTGCTGCTGTATGTCTAAGGAAGATTAATTAAAAAAAAAAAAAAGCTTGGGCTGTTGTTTAATTTAAAATAAAATGAATAAAAGAAAAAATTATGAGGTTGGTGCTTAAAAAAAGGCTAGAAGTTTCTACATAGGGATCCAAACATGAGTAACTTGCAAACAGTCCTATCATCTGTCAAACCAGCTACCACATCAACTTCATAAATAGCAGTGTGTAAAAAGGAAACTGGGAAAACCAAATTCCACTTTAAACTATCAGAGAAATACGAGCTGAGCACTGCTAGTGTTATTATTATAACTCTTTACATGCTTTGGGGCTAGTTTTTTTTTGTGTTTCATATTATTTTCCAGAACACTTCCCATCTATTGCAGCCATTTACAACCAGATAAACTGAGGCAAAAATAGCGCAAGGGCTCTCAAAGTCCATTTAGTTTCAGGAGAACAAGAACATACTTCATATACCGGAATACAGGAATTTATGTGCCTGTATGGCTTGCTTCTGGATCATGCTTTTCTCTCCTTAAAGCTGAAAGAAATGTGCACTGCTTGATTTTATTATCATTAGAGTTAGTCCAACAGGAAACAACTGTCTACAGTAGAATAATCCCAACACTCCTGGCTCTTTAATTGCCAAACTATCGCACTACTCAAGCATCTAGTTTAAAAATAAATAAGAAGATTGACCACACACAAAACCCATCATTTGGATTTTTGTGTTTTTCAGTTGCACGCAGAATGGATGGGCATAAATCCAGCTTGTCCTGAAGCTCCTGCTTAAAGTAGCTCGTCAGCTTCTGTGTGGCCTTGGTCACGTAGGCCTTTGTTTCCAGCCCACATCTCCTCCTACTCAGAACACTTCCTGCTGCTAGAAAAGTCATAGCCCCTACTGATTTCTATAGAACAACACTGAACATTTGAAATAGAATGACGTGGGTGCTTGTAAGAGGTGTATTGGCATAGCAGATGTGATAATTGGGATACGCAGGCTCTCAGCATCGTTGTCTTCCACTTGCTTCTTTCTAGATGGGCATTAGTAGCTTTCTGAAGTCTCATCTGTAAAGCCATCACTTCTCCACTAAACAGGAGGTACAGTGGTGAATGGGTTCATTTCCCAAATTACATGGCATTTGTAATTTAAATGGTAAAGTCTTTGAAATTTGGTCAGTGTCTTACATTTACTGTTAATAGTATGGAAAATTATTTCAATGACAGTATTTTTTTCTTTTAATTTTTTTTTAACTGCAGTATTATTTGTGCTAATATGCAGTTCTTGGAGTTGTGCAGTTGGTTGAATTAACTCCAGTATCACATAGGGTTTGTTTTGCCAAGAGGTTTCGTGGAACGTGACTGATGACAAGATAGCTTTGGGTAGGTTGTGTTGTTATTATTTTGATTTTAAGTGTTTCTTTCTGTTTGTGTAAATTTAAAATAGAAGTTTATATAGAGAGATATTTGTGTATAATTAAACCAAATTAAAAACCCTTCACTTGAAATATAACCTTGGCAGCTGGACCCTAAGAAAGAAGGTGACCTAGGAGATGCCATATTCCAGAAATGTAAGGTTGCATCACCTCTACTGCACCCATAACACATACAGTGGTTTCTATCCAGGAAGCTGACACCTGTTCTTCTGGCCAATACATTACTGATCCATTGAAACACTGTAGGGGAGGTGGATTTCTTGCAGATATTTCAGCTGTTCTGGAACATATGAAGTGTTCCAATATGTTTCCATACAAAAAAAGCTATCAGATTTTTTCCAGAATGATCACTTGAGTGCCAATAACTTTCATCTTCAATTGCAATAGCACTTACAACTGAAGTGAAGGTGCTGTTAAATCTTTGCTGCATTTCTTTGCAAATGCACCATCACAGAGTGTTACACCAGCAAACATTGAGATATTTAACAAAGGAACATACACCCCTGCTTTCGCTGAAAAAATGGAATCATTAATGGAAAAATGTGACTTGATTATCCAACCATTTGCTTTTCTTGAGTAAAATCCCATGAGAAAAGTCAAAGGAGTTATTCTCATGTATCTCTAGGTAATGAGCACACATAGTTTACAAAAGTCATTGGTATCTGAATCTGCTGGCAATGACTGCTCTAGTATGTCTATGATGAGGTTATATATTTGTATCTGCAGAGATAATGGTACTTGAATATTAATTTCATAAGACAAATATGAGACTAGTTTATTTTCAAATAAAGGGAATTCCTTGGGAATGTAAAACATAGTAAGCCCTCTAAGTCTCCAAAAATGCAGTAGAAAATCTGGTCTGAGTGAAAGACTTTTCAAATGGTGCAGTGGCCATTTGATGTAGGCAGCAGTAATGCTGGAGGACTTAGCTGTTTTTTCAGTGAATGATGGATAGGCATAGTTCAATAGGGAATTATGTTGAGTGAATTTACACCAACAAAAAAATACTTGTACTTTGAAAAAAAGAAAAAATATACCTGAAGACTCTGTGAGACTTTTTCATGTCTCTCTTTAAATAACCAAAGGGTGGGTTTTTTTTGTTTGGTTTTTTTTTGGGTTTTTTTTTTTGGTTTGGTTTTGTTTTGTTATCTTTGCCTTTTTTTTCTCTGGTGGTTTTTTTTTTTTTTGGCCATTATGTCAAAAGATGCCTGGAAGCTGATACATAGTAGTAATTTTCAGCATATGCTTACTATTAAATTATTTTGATAGCTCTGTGGTGGTGTTTGTTTAAACAAGACAGCTTTTACAGAGAAGGGACAGTTTTCTTAGTTTTTCTTACTCTGCTTTTCTGTTTTTCTACACTACTTTTTTCTTGAGGTGCTAAAGACAGCTGTTGTAGTCTTCTAGGGCCTAAGCCCAGTTCTTGCTGAAGCAAGCAAGAGGCGAGAGCACTTACATTTTTATAGGACCTTACTTTTGCTCATTTTAATGTTCTATGCTCAGCCCCCATTCACTTTATAATGTGACTCATACTCTAAAGAGTATTCTTATAACACCTTGGATTCCCACCCCAACCCCCTTTCCGGGCTGTCAGTTAAAAATTGGAAGATAAATTAACTTTGTCTTCAGCATCCAGTCAGTAAATCTATAAAGTCAAAGAAATACAAAAGCAGCTCCAGGGATATATTCCATTTTCTAGGTGTCTAATCCTAATTTTTCGTTGAGGACTAAAAGTCCTTCAAAATGTGTTTCCTTTCCTGCTTTTGTACACTGTTAAATGCCTTCTGGGGGCAGGAAGAATCATGAAGACCTGAGAAATGGAGGTGGCTGTCATGTTTGATTTAGATTGTGGCTAGTGGTTTAGGGGATGTGGGGAGTTACAGTAGCAAGGAACATGATTTCGGACCACATATCAACCACTTCTCAGAATCTAGATTATTTTAATGTTTTTTTAAGACAAATATCTCTAGAAGGCAAAAGAAAGATGAGGTGATAAGGTGTTCAAACATGCTTCAAATCCATCTTATTCTTTCTGCCTCATATTTAAGTTTTACTTTTCTTTTACTTCACAGTATACTTTCAGGGTAAGAACAGCATATGCAAAACAGGTATTTTTTTATTTCACCTGTATATATTTAACTCTAGAATTTTATTCACTGTGTTTTTCGTTCTTGCTGCTTTTCAGGAAAAAAGTTTCTGTTGCCCTAATCTTTTCTTTCTGCCTAATCCTATGCAATCTCTGTATAAAATTAGCTGGTTTGTCTCTTCGTTCGTCATAACTCTATTTAAACTTGACAAATGAACATACAGTATTATGGAGAGTTTTTTTTGATTGATACTTTGACACGAATTAAGTTAGGCATGGTTCTGCTTCCTTTTGTCTCTGGACAAAAGTGCCCTGAGCCAAGTACTGCTTCTTAAGAATGCTGTGGTCTCTGTTCTGGTTGGTAGACATGATAGAGAGTGAAGGCATTCCGTTTGCTCCCATGAGTGTTCTTGCTAGTGTTTGATTAAACCATTGAAAAGGTTTGATAACAGATGATGGTTCTTGATCTTTTACTGCTAGTAACTCCAAGCTGCTTTAACTCTAAGTAGCATGTTATGCTTTAGGCTATCTGTTGATTAGCCTCCTCTTGGAAAATTGGGTGGTTTGCTTATTTTGGAGCGTGTTTTTGTTTGGAGGCTGGGGAGGAGTGTTGCTTGGTTTGGTTAGGTTAGGTCCAGAACAGGATTAGCATCATAGGTTATCTTGAAACTTACATATAGGTTCTGAATTAGTTTCCCTTATTTCTTGTATCAGAAACGTGAAACAGAAAATCTATCACATTTCCTTTCCCCCCCACTTTTTCCTATACCGTTTTGGTTTTTTTTTTGTGCCTCTCACCCCTTTCATTTTTCTTTACAGTGGGATAAGAAACTACTGATACCTTACTTTGTAGTTACTTAATGTGTTGCAGGATCCAATTTCTGTTGCTGCACCACTTGAAATTAAATTTAAGGTCTTTGTTTTATGATGCCTCACATACAAAGAAAGTGACAACACTGTAAAGGCACAAGCTAGAATGAAGCAGTTACTGATGGAAGACAAAAGTAATGTCAGGCACAGTACCCAGAAAACAGGCATAGAACTTGTAGACTAGTAGTCATGGGCCATGGCACCAATACATAGTGTTGCACAGAAACATACATGTATTTTTTATTGAAATACAAGTTTCATACTTTGTAAGCTATGCTTCATAATGCTTTAGTCTAGTTTAGGACAAAATAAAGCTATCAAATACAGAAGAATAGAAAGAAGTAATCATAGAAGAGAAGCTAAAGAAGCAGTTAGCTTTTCAACTCTGAGGCAGAATTTACTAGAGGTAGAGAATTAGACTCATTGTTACCTCTAAGGTAACAAAAATAGGGGAAAATCTGTGTGCTATATCTGCATTAATAGAGATTTCTGTTAGTGATTAGATGATGAATGATAGGCTCCCCCACAAAGAGAGCATGTAAGTGCTGGTAACCTCATGTTCATGTGAGGTTCATGCTCACTGATGCATGAAGATCCTTGTTTCTTTCTGATTTATTATCTAGACCTTGAATAAGATGTTTTCCTTGTAAGATGGCTACCTGTAAATCCTGAGATATTAAGCAGAACTACTAAAATGTGAGTATTAAAATTTCATTCTTAAGGCTATTAAAGTTATACAGAAAGTACAGAGTTTTGTGTTGAATTGGTTTACTTCTTGTATTGTGTGATTTAGTATTTTAACACCAGTCTTTTGAGATTATTGATTTCTTTAATGCAAATTCCTTTAAATTTTGTTATCCAGATCATATACAGAAACCAGCAATATAAATCCACGGTAAGAATGTCATATAGATTCTATTTGCTCTTTTTAGGCTATGATAAATCTTGGTTATCAAATGGTAGACACATTTTTTATTGTTATTAAAGTGATCTCTCTCTTTTTTTTTTAGAGATGGAAAACAAAGTGTAAAAGGGCAACCTTAAGCAAAGAAGTAAGAGCAAGTTTATTCATATTTCATAATACTTTTTCTTACTAATATTGTTCCTAATTTTGAAACTCCATTACAAATACTTTATGTATATGAAATAATCCTGCCGAAGTGGAACACTATATTTGTAAGTGGGTTTTTCAGTGCCAAGATGGAACCCAAAATAGAGGATAAAAATTTCAGCAGAGTTTATTCAGAGGCTGAAGAAAACAGTGTCAAACTATTATTGCACTTAAAATTAGGGGCTAATTCTGTTTTCCTGCCCAGTCTCAGGTTGTATGCTGCCTTTGGCAAAGGAAAACTATAAATTTACTCTTCACTTACACTAATGTAACTAAGAAATTTTTCCATGAAGTGTCCCTTGCTTTGAGAAATAATTTACATTGGTCATAAGAGTTAAAAATATTCTGCCAGTTATTTAGTGTTGAAAGTGATTTACCTTTTGGTTACAGTATAATACATTTAACCCTTGAGGCCTAAACTGCATCTTTTAGGTGAAATTAGTAAATGAATTGAAGATCGTCTCTGAATTATGTCCTGTGGCTTTGGAACTGAAGTCCAACATTTTTCCATGTGGGTTGTCTTGCTGCAACGCAATGCAAACAGGATGAGGGGAATAGTTTCGGTTGATCCTCACCTGGCTTAGCTAGCTTGGATGTGGTGGTCCCAGGGGCTATCTCAACTTCCAGCAGCAGGGGAGCACTGCTGTCTTGTGGTGCATGCCCCTGTATTGCTCCCCAGCAGATACAGTGGGTACCCAGGTCTCACTTTTAATGGGATTGGGAACCTTCAGAGTACAGAACGTATGCAGCCAGTAGCAGGTGGCTCAGCAAGACAGAATAAAAGTGTGTCAACAAACGGTGGTGTATTTTCAACAGGATAGCCCCTTCTAGACAGCAAAGAAAAAGACTACATGCTTAGAACAGTGAATTTTTTCATAATTCTCTCTTCAGTGGGGTTCAGTTAGACCTGGGGAATGTTCTGATTTGCACAGGGAGGTAAATCTATTCCAAAGTGATTAGTCTGGAGTAATAAAACTTCAGTGTGTGATAGTCACACTATCCCAAGGTACTCAGATGGATCACAATAAAACAACTTGAAAAGCATTTATTTATTTATTTATTTATTTATTTATTCAATCTGGCTATAAGCAAACTTGGTTATAGTGAATTATGTGGTCTAAAGTTTTTTAGCATAAGTGAGGCTGAACTGTTTGCAGGGATAAAATTGAGATTGTGAGGGTTGGAGAACTGAAAATTCATAAACCAGTTTAGCTGGAAGCCATGTATTGTGGAATTGTCTTCCATGTATGAGTCATCAAATGAAGCCTGAGTCCAATCATCTCAGTATACTTCTGTCTCGCAGATGACTTCAGGTTTGTGTGTTGGGCCTTAAATTTCTCAGTGCTTCAGCTATCTGGTCAGTGAAGGAGTTTATAGATGACTGTAAAAGGGGATAGGTACTTTATTTAGATGTATAAATGGAAAGTAAGTGTCTAAAAAGAGTTAAGTTCTTGAAAAGTCTGTGCAGTTGCTGCTAACCTACTGTGAAAATAACTTCTAGAGAGGGCTGAGGTCTTTTACTTTAGCCCCGAACCCGGTTAATGCTGTGTCTACATGTGCATATGACTCAAGGTCTGAGCCTGTATGTGATTCCCAGCCTGATAATTCTTCCACTTATTTATGTCTTAGTCCTCAGTCTGGAAGCTCTGATGCCCCACCTCTGCTGGGTGACTGGCTCTTTACTGCTGTCACCTGGCATAGGAGGATCATGTGGGGCTTTTCTTTAATTTTATTTTGCTAGATAAATATGTTTTTTCATATTTTCAGAAAAATGTAGCTCAGTGTAACTCCTTGAAAAGTTCATATACTGTTTTAAAGCTCGATTTCATAGTGGTTTGTAATACTAAGCGAGGGCATTATAGACAGCACTTCTTTTACTATTAAGTACACTTTGATAACTATTTACAACAGATGAGCACTTTGATTTTTAATGAAGTGAATGACATTTATAAACTACCCCATGATTAGTTCAAAATAAATCAGCAAAGTCTGAACAAAATAAAAATAATTAATCTACAGAAATGGTTGTCTTCTGTGGATCATGTAATGCCACCTACCACAGATTGGCGTTTCAGGAACCATTAGTGAGGACTTTTTACTTTGTGACATGACACAGTGATGGCAGATATGTCCAATTAGTGCTTTTCCCAGTAGGCAAGGTCTTCTAATTATTGTAAAGGAATAGAAAAGGGGTGTCTGATAAAGAATCAGAGGAAAAAATTCTTGGCTTTCTCCCTCTCCTATATATGCCATACTGCACACACAGATCTATAGTTCAAAACTGATCTTTAAGAAAGCACTGAAGAAAACCATGCATCTATAATAGCCTGATTAAATTTTATTCTGAAGTATGAAAAAAGCTTCTATTTACAAATAGAAAAAATATTTATTAAAAGGAAAACCTCAGCTTCATCTTTAAAAGCATTTCTTTTTACAGGTACAAAGAATATATAATTCAGAGATTGTTAAAGTTCTTAACCTAGATTTTATGATGCTTGACCAGCATGTGTGAAAATTTTTATTTATTGGATATGAATATTTATTGGATGTAACACATTTTGCTGCTTAAATATATTTTAAAAACTATTGATGATGTTTTATTTAGTGCAGTTGCTTTTCTGTGAAGAGAAGATTGTCTCTAAGAAGCCTGAGTTCTGAGATATAATGTCACAGTGCATGGAGCTTGACTGAAATTTGGTTTTCAAAGACATATCCTCTGTTCTTGCACTTTCTCTCACCTGACAATTTTCTACTTCCTCTCAGTCTGAGACAATAGTTTAGAAAGCCATTCCGGTAACAGGATCAGTGATTAAATTATTTTGTTTAAAGGGATCTTTTAAGGGGTTCTTTTGGCAAGGTCATTTTTAACCAAACTGTATTTAGTCCAATGACTTGCAACTGCACTCCATTAACACTTGTGTCAGCTGAGGAGAAAGGATAAAAGGAAAAGGTAACTTGGTACCATGTTCTGTTTAAGATTGCTTTCTGTCCAGAGTCCAAGTATATGTAACTTTGGACATTAAAATGTATGGACAATTTTGTAGGTGATGTGAAACTTGAGGCTCCTGCTTGACAGCACGTACAGCTGTACATAAAAGTAGGAACAGAATCATATTGTAAATCATGAACTTGCACCTCATGTCAAATACAGGGGTTTTTTTTTACATGACAGCTTTCTGTGCTTTGATGGGGTTGTCCCACTAGCAAGAAGCCTGAATTGTTTCCTCTTCAATTTTCGAAAGACTTTGTTACAGCCTATGTGTTCCTGCTACCTCCTTTCCCTATCTCCTTTTTGCACCTGAGATTTTCCTCTCCACTCCTCTTTCTTTTGTGTTTGTTGTTTTTTTTTAGACTATCAGCAATTGATAAAATAACTGTTTTCTCTGATGTTGCTGGGTTTTGCAGGTGCTCTGTCTTTTCCCAGATTTAAGATTTCTCAACCTCCAACACAGGATGATATTGTGGACTATTGCTTCATTTTTGATATAACTGTTTGCATATTAGTTTGAATGTTAATCCACCGCAGCTAGCTGAGGGCTGCTAAGATCCTATGAGATCAGACTCTGAATTCATGCTTTGTATTGCACTTGAGTTCTTTCACCTGCCATGAGAACCTGAGCTCAAAAAAAATGGCTATAGGCAAGAGAGAGAGAAAATCAAAGATAAGGTAGGAGGAAGAAAAGGAAAGAACCAGAATAGAAGAAAGCCAAAAAAATTGATAGAAGTGTGATGAAACCAAGGTAGAAGATAGAGACTTTTTACCATGGATTTCTGTGTCAGTTCAGGCTGAGATTTTAGAAGACTGTTGCCTGACTTTTAGGAACAAAGTGCTAATTTTTTAATTTTTTAAATTTTTTTTCTTTCATTTGTTCATTAAAATAGGTGCCCAGCGCAGCACTTTAACTATTGCTAATTTCCCATTCCCCCTGTAGTCCATATGTAAAGTATCAGCTTGCTTGAGGTTTGGATATGGGTAAATTCTGAGGCCATTGTTGAATCCAGACGTCCTCCTGACTTCTAGAATTTTGTTTACTTAGAATGAAAAACGAGGAAAACTTTTTGCTCAATTTTATCCTTGTATATGGTTGTTTCTTCATATAAAAGCCTTGGAAGAATTAGAGCTTCCTGGAAGAAGTAGAGCTTCTTCCCCAAACCCAAGATTAAACTGAATAGAGAGATTAGGATTGGGTTGTACAAATATGTTGCCAGCTGAAAATACTCTGAAGTACACCTCCCCTTTTCTTTTAAGGGATTGGAGAATCCCTTAAAATGTCTTTCACTGCTTAGGCAATTGTATGAAGGGCAAAATTCACCCCCAAATTATGCCAAAAACCAATATATGTAGTACATGTCATCTGAATAGCTGTGCAATGTTTAGTGTTGCTCCCAGCAACATCCTTGATTCTTCTCTTAGTTCAGTTTTAGTTGAGCAGTGTCCAGTTACATCCTTGCCTCTTCCAACTTGGCTTGTCATTACAGTGCACATCAATTATTCAAATGATCCTTAAGTGTTTCAGATGACATATCTTGTTCTTGTAAGCAGCTTTAAAGCTATGATGTTATCCAGTCTTGGTGTTAGCTGAACGGGCCTTGTTGCTTGTTTTTCTTTCCTACAGCACTACTGTTCCAAACCTCAAAATCAGTATGTGGGAAAGAGATTTAGAATAGCCTTAAAATTAATAAATTTAGTGTCGGTTTCCCCCAGTTCAGTACCAGTGTTCTGTGGTGCAGACTAGTGATTGTTTATGTACGTGTTTCCTAGTTTGTTTCTGAAGTCCAAAGTCATGAAATCTCTATCTTCTCTTTGCAAAGAGAGATTTTAGAGGGAATCCCTTTGCTGTCTGAAGATCCCCTGATTGAACAGTCAGCCTAATTTGAGGTGGGAAGTGAAGCATGTAGACAACACTTGCCACACTATGCCTATGAACAACATAGGGAATTTAAGGTTAAAATAAGAAATGGCTGGCTTAGGCCAGGTAGGATTTTACCAGAACTTGTGATAAAGTCCTGGCTTCCCTGAGGCAAATAAAAGCTTTTGTACTGTTTTGAATGAAATTTTGCCTGCAAGTGAAATACTTCTGAATACATAGTTCAGCTATAATATGATACTTGCATGAACCTTACTGAACACCTGGACTGTATCTGACTTGCCACTTCAGAGTGAACATTGTCAACGGGTTTCACCTAGACTTACTCCATAAGCCTGGCCTTACCATCCTTAAGGCAAGGCACGAGTGACTGTTAAGATCGTTACCTTTCCATTCATCAAGGAGCAGTACCTGAGTTGCTTGCAATGGGAATTCCTTCAATGTGCAATAGTTATACTGGACATGCATTTTTCCAAGTTAAATGTTTTTGTCAACAAATAAAAGCTAACTATTCAGAAATGCAGTTGCTAACCCAAATCATATAGATAAGTACAGAGCTTTTGTAGTTTGTTGATGTTAAATGTTGCACTAAAAATGCAGAAAAATGCTACGAGAAGTTGAGAAATCTTTCTTGGTATATGAGGTGCCTTCAGCGTTGTACAAGGTTTGGCTTGGGTGGAGATAATTTTCTTCAGAGCAGCCTCTGTGGTAACACACCAGTGTTTTAATTATTGCTGAATGATGCTTGCATGGCCTTAAGGCTGTCATGGTTTCTCTGACTGCCCCCATAGTGGGTAGGCTGGGGGTGGGCAAGAGGGTGGGAAGGAGCACAGCCGGGAGAGCTGACCCCAAGTAACCAGAGCAATATTCCATGCCATGTAGTGTCACACTTGGCAATAAAACCAGGGGATATTTCCAAGGCAGCCGTTGCTCAGGGACTGGCTGGGCATCAGCCTGGTGGCGAGTGATTTCCTTTGCATCACTTGGGGTGGGGTTTTGTTCCTTTTTAACTTCACTTATGAAAGTGTCTATTGACCCACAAGATTTTTGCCTTCTAATTGCCTTCCCTCTTTTGCTGGGGACAAGTGAGTAAATGGCTGGTGTGTGTCTAACTGCTGGCTGGAGCCAACCTACTACAAGCATAAAGCCTGAAATTTAATCTCCATTTAACAAACTGGGAAATGAAAAGTAGCCCATTTAGAAGAACTTTTCTTGAAACTATTGAAACCTGACTAAGAGAATTTTCCTATCCTTGTACTTCATATCAAAATGTAGTTTATTTCAAGGTAAAGTATGAATAACTAATTATTATCAGAAACTTACATCCTTTACGAAGCCTTATGTTTTTGCTTTATTTAACATGTACAAATCTCTAGAAGAGTGAATACTGGCAGCTCTATCTAGAAAAAAAATAAATTGTGACGGAGTCACTATGTCATTCTATCATCATATTTTGGCTTCAAGTCATTTTCCATAGTTTGTTCATTTTCAGAGCTTAAAATTCCTCCCACAGTTCAGAAATATATTTTAAGGTGATGCTGCATGCTCAGGATTCATTTCCAGCTTGAGAGAAAGGTGCAAGCAAATGCTGAAGTTTTGGCAACAGATACAGAGAGACTTACTGTGGTAGAAACTACAGGCTGAAATCTAGTCAGATTCTTGGAAATGTGATAAATCCAATATGTTTGAATCTCATGCTTTTTCCAGTAAGAGTGAAAGGTGTACTCTAACTGTTACTGTAAAGCCTAGTAGTGTGATTAAGAACTACAGAATGCGTCTCTATGTGATAAACTTGCCACCAGCTCCATCAAAAGGTCTGAGAAAGAACTAGGGGAGTTTGATTTTGCACATGTGCTTGTGAGAAGCATATGAAAGTGGAAAGAGGAAACAAGGTTCAAATAAAAACAACCTCACTTTGAGATTTCTGCAATAGTTTTGTAGAACTAACTGAGCCTGGAAAAAGATACCAGTGAACACGATTCCTATTAGCTTTAATGTAGCCTTTTAAAAGAATTCTCATTAAATTTCCTACCTTAATGAGTTTATGAGCCAAGGATGCTCAGCAATGAAATCAACAGAGGAATATTTGAAGCAATATAAGGTATGGAGAACTGTCTTCTTTTCTTAGTTTATTTGCTGATATGAGTTGTATACTATTCATACCATCTCAGGATCTGGCTCTCACCTTCATTAAGATCACTTGTTCAACTAGCACAGTACGCAGAAACAGCAGTGATAGGAGAAAAGAGTCTCCCTGAGCGCATAGGACACCATAAAACACAGTATGCGCTGGAGAGTACATGAGACAGTGTTTTGCCTGCTGTACTTGCTGTAGTGCCCAGACCTGTTAAATCTCTGCTCAAAATTGGAGGCAGGGAGTAGGCTGGGACATATCCAGGAAAGACAGAAGAGGGTGTGGTTCTTTTGGGATTCTTCTCAACTGGCAGAACCTTTCTTACTCGGCAATGAATTAAATCTTGGCTCCCTACAGTGAGGCTGAGAAAAGGGATCAAACAGCTGGGAACTCCTTTGCCACCTTCTCTCTTTGTTCTGCATAGCCTGGCAGCAGTAAATTTATTGGTTTTAATAAATTTCTGTCTTCCACTTCACCTCTCCATACATAAATATAAGATTATAATGAAGATTTCATGACATTAGAGGTCACTGTAGGCATTTTCTAGGAGCAACAGAAAAAGGAAAAAAGTACTGTGCTGAAGTTGCAACTTGTATTTCAGCAGTTGTGTGTTACCTAAGCAGAGGACCTCACCAATAAGAGAGTTCACAGTGTTTTTCTCAACCTGCTGCTTTAGGCTCATTGCAGACAAGAGCTACTTCCTCTGTATTGTATTTTCTCATTTTAAAAGTACTCTTTACACAATAGGAACCTGACTTTTAGAAATCTATTTCAATACAGTAAGAATTTGGAGCATTGAAGAATTTAAAAATGAAACCTCAACACTGTTCTCTCGTAAACAGTGAATAATTTACAATCAATTTGCAATGAAAAATGGAGATACATTGACTTAGTTTTTATTGGGGGTAATTCTTTTGTTGTTGTTAACTGAGAAATACAGAAATCGAGCAAAGTCCAAGGAAAAGTAAGGAAATAGCCAAGTACATAGAGGCTGTTCAGAAAATGTTTTACTAGCATATGTATGTTCCTTTTTTGATTTTTTGCTTGGCAGAAGGGAGAATCCTGCACTTTCCTTTTATATACTTCTGAAATTCAGGTGGACTGGTTCTCAGGTTTACCAACAAAGTTTAAAAGGAACTGCGTCTTGGAGGTTGAAATCCTTTGCTGTGTATAGAAGAATCCAGGCCCCTTTTCTCTGGAAAAAGTAGCCTTATATTACTACAAGAGAAGGGCAATCTCAGTGCAATCCAGTTTGGGGATATTGTTTCAGTGATGATCAAATGGGTCGAAGCCTTTGGGTTTGATCTACCCTCCAGAAATTTGATGCTTCTTCCTTCTCAACTGTTCAGCATGCCTCCTGCTGCATGGCTTGATCCTCACAACATTTCCTCATGTATGTTTTCTGGATCTCACTATAACATTGTTTTTCACAAACATAAAAAAATGGTCTTGTTAACTTTGTAAAATTGTGCAAATAAGAAAAATGTTTGAATTGTTATTCTGGGTGCCAAAATCAGTGATTTTGGAGACAGTGTGTGTGATGCAAGTGTCCAAAATACAAGCTAAGCAGAATTTACTGGCAGGCCAGAGAGGCTAAAGGACTGACTTCCTACTACAAATATCACCTGTGATGCCTAAAGCCCACATGCTAGGAGGTATCACTGTTTTAGCTGAGCCAACCACCTTGCAGGCCTATTTCCTATTAAAGACTTAGGGTTCCATTTCCACAGAATCACATTTTTTAAGTCTCCAACGGGTCCTGAACATCTTTGATATGCACCAGAAAACTGAGTTCAGTGTTCAGGTTTGTCTGCCTTTTCTCAGAAACTCAGACATAAGGGCTGATACTGTCCTGTTTTGAAGGACGGTTTAGAAAGCCTAAGTTCAGTTTCCTCATTGCCCTGGGATAATACAAGTATGTTATTTATTTTTTGTGTCTTTCCTGCAGAGTTTTTTCGCTAGCTGACAGCTGAATCGTTCCAGTTTGGTAATTCTTCATCATCCTGTTGAACCTGTGCTACTTCCAAAACTTAGTAAGAGATTCACGGGGCAAAGGAGAACAGAACTAGAAGAAAGCAAACTTGGAGACCAAGCAGTCTTTTCAATTGTTTTGCAGCCCTGTTCCCGAGTGTTAATGGCTGTGTTGTGATCTGTGCCATACAGCCCAGGGAACAGAAGGGCTTGGATAGTAACAGAAGACTTCTCATTCCAGAGGGCTGGAACAGTCCTGCTCAAAGACCTCTCTACCAGGAGCCAGGAGATTCCTTACCGTTTCGCCACCCTTGTGCCTAAGGGAAAGCAGAGGGGTGCAGTCCTTAAGGACACCAGGCTGTGCGTAGATCAGAATCCCAAGTAGGTATATAAAACATGGGGATTATTCAAAGTTTGCCACCACCATGGAGTAATGGTGGAAAGAGAGGAAAAAGTTGTGGGGTTTAGTAAAAGAAAAATAATATTGATTAAAAAGCACAGTGCCAAGATAGTGAGAGAATTAAGTGCCTAGATTCTGGATATTTTAAAACAAACACACAAAATTCAGTGCTAGAGAGTGTACCATTAATTAGTTCTCTAAAGTTACCTTTCCAAGTTGTATATTACATTCTTCTTTCTTTTGGTGATTGGAGATCATTATATACAAGATCATGAAAGCGCTGTATCAAGTTCCATAGTAAGATCAGGCTCCCTGGGAATTCTGGGTTTGCAAGCTAAAACAGTTGCAAGTTACAAATATCTAGTTTGTTATTTCAAGTTAACCCTAAATTTGCTACAACTCCGATAATTTCCAAAAAAACCCCCCACATTCATTTCTGGTTAAATTAAAATTTTCTCTCTGTTGTGGGAGGGAACTATGCAGATTTTGTCTAGGAACCATGATACAGATTATCGCCTGGCTTTTTTACTTCAGGAGGATTTTTGCTTTTCATCTTAGCTGGACAAGGAATTGTTCGAGACTTTGCATGCAAAACTACCTCTTTAAAAGTGTCTCCTAGAAATTGAAAAGCATGCATATGTTTGAAGGGCCTCATTCTAATCTCACATAAAATCACTGTAAATCACTTGTGATTCACTGAGCTTCTTCACTGTCATGCATACAAAAAGAATGTCCCTGGTGTACTGAGATAGCCACCTGTCATGATGAATATTTTTTGTTTCACTCCCCCCCGCCCCTTTTGTTATGTTTAATTCCTCTTTAAAATTCAAATACTTTATTTTTTTAAGAGAATGAACTCCCTTACTGTGTACAATATCTAGCAAAATGATATCTTCTTTTCCTGACCTAGGTACGGTGACAGTAAGAATAACAAACCATTGGTTAATAATGTAAAAGAGAATAAATCTATACTAAAGCCATTGAATTGTTTGTAGGTTTTGTTAATGAAATCCATGTCAATGTAATTCCTATTCCTACCTGGTTATATGTGAGAACAGCTCCTCTGGTTTCCTGCATAGACTCACATAATGGTTTGGATTGAAGAGACTTTAAAGCTTATCAGTTCCAACCCCCTGCCACAGGAAGGAACACTTTCCACTAGACCAGGTTGCTCCAAGCCGCGTCCAACCTGACCTTGAGCAATGCCAGGGATGGGGCAGCCGCAGCTTCTCTGAGCAACCTGTGCCAGCACCTCAGCACCCTCACAGGGGAGAACTTCTGCCTAAGATCTCATCTCAGTTTCCCCTCTGTCAGCCTAAAGCCCTTACCCCTTTTCCTGTTCCTACATGCCCTTGTAAAAAGCCCCTTTCCAGCTTTCTTGTAGCCCCTTTAGGCACTGCAAGCTGCTGTAAGGTCTCCCCTGAACCTTCTCTTCTCCAGGCTGAACAATATATGCATGTGGAAAACATGTTCTTTAAATTGACAGAATGTGAGCTATGCAGAAAAAAGAGAATTAAAAACATCAAAACACATAAAATCAGTTTCACTGCCTCTGAGGTCTTTATGACATGTGTGCACAAAGATTATTAAACTGATGTCAATAGCAGATATAGCCTTGGTGTCATCCTAATTAACCAAGGACAGCTTTCACATTAGAGATTTTAAAATATGAAGTTCATTAATGTTTGCCTTCAGAATGTGTGTATGAGACATATGTATGATGCTCATGTGGGATCACATGGAGGATGAGTATATTTGCACAGGCTTGTCGTGGCTACAATGTAACGCTCTTGGATATGATGTAACAGTCTTGTTCCAATGTATTCATGTAACAGTATGCAGTCATAGTGAGGACACTGAAGCAGGATCCTTTTATGACTGTTACTAGTAGAATAAGTATTATGACTCTTATGACCCATTACTTTTAAATCATGGACTTTTTCAAGATTTGAGTTAGATTTAACCATTTACCTTGTAGAGTTCAGTAATCCTCTGCCTCTACTCAGTTCAGAGCTGATATTCAATATGCTGTGAAGGTTCTTTAATAGAAGTTGAGGTTGCAGGAATGTTCAGCATCAAACTGTCATGTTGCTGGAGAATCAGGGCACTCCCTTATGAATTAGTAGGAATGGAATAATGAACTTCTTCATCTTATGCTGTCAGTTCTGCACAAAACATTCTGGAGAGGTACCACAGTTCTGTGGTGCTACTGTGTCAGGGGTTGGATGGTTGGTTTGTTTGTTTTACTGTAGTGAGAATCACTATTTATTCCCTTATTCAGAGCACATATAAGAAAATCTCTTCTACAGATGTAGATAAAAGCTAAGGATTTCAGGTAGGTCACAGTCTTAAGCAACTGAAATGGGAAGGAACACTCTTCCAGACTGTCAGGCAGAGAGTTGAGCCAAAATGGTTTCACCCTCAGCACTTGCTTCATGTTGTGAGAGTGAAAGGGGTGCAGAGGTTTGTGTGAACAAATCTTCAGACTTTCTTTTGCTTTATTTCTTGGTTTCTGTGATAATGAAAGGTTCTGTGAAACTATTTTGATTTTGGCGGAGTGTCATTATTTGTCCTGCAGTCCTTCTGCTTAGCACAAGAGGTTCTATGGCTCCTGTATGTAGAGAGGAGTGGTGGTGTTTGCTCCTTGGAGTCATTGTCGAAGAATAACAGAATAGATCAGAGAAGCTAGAGAGAGTGGAAGAAGAATGGAGTGCACCAGCACCATCTTATTTCTGCTTTTTAAATGAGAAGTAAATTAATTGGGTGCCCTGCCAGCATATAGTGATGATACAGGTTCCCAGGGGAAGAGATGTGAAGCCAGGCTTTTTTGTCTATGGAAGGACATAAGCCTATGAAAAGCGAGGACCAGAAGCTATTGAAAGAAGTTTATGTATTCAAAAACTCCGCAAACTTTATTTGGTATTAGGGATAATGCTGCATGTTCCTTTCACTGTCTTGTTATTCGGCCAGTCCAACTGACTCATCCGTTCATTAACCTCTCTGAAGGAACCCTTGCTGTAGACATGGCTGCCTCCCATCAGAGTGGTGGGAGAGACTCCCCATCGTAAGATTAGGGCTGAAACCAAATAAATGGAAAACTGTCAGCTTCAGCAATTCAACAGGGGATGCATTTTGCAAAGTTCAGGTAGAACTGTCTGTTACGTTAAAATGTGGCATCCAAAAGTTTGGATCCCACCCCTGTCATGAAATCTCAGCTGTCTGGGGCAGATAGCTTTCTTGAAGCATGTTAACATATTCAACTGGACTTACTTGGGAAATGGCAGAAGCTTGTCAAGGTCTGGCTTCTCTTTACAAGTTCAATTCTAAATAAATACATGGTGTATAAGATGCATCACTAAAATGATGATATTTCCATAGTATTTTTTTTCTCAAATCTTGTGATGTTTGAAGAATCAAAATTGATAACTGAAACTGTTCTTGCTCCTTTTATTTTTATTTTTTTTTTTTTTTTAGTCTCCTCTTTGAAGAATATCATTATGGCTAAAATTTCATTGTATTTACTAATGCGTTAGTTTTGAAACTCTGGTAGCATATTTTTCCACCTTCAGAAATCTCTGGAGAAAAGGAAAGAACAAATTAGACTAAACAAAAGTGGAAAAAAAGAGAATATATTTAACATTGTGTATTGATTAAAATAACAAGGAAAAAAATAACTAATAATGTTCTGAATTGAAAACTAGTTCTGAGTCTCATTAAAACCTTAACTGCTTTAGGCTTTCCCTTCTCTCACCTGCCACCCACTGATGACCTATGAGTCACCAACTATTCCAGCTTCATCTGAAATCTTTATTAAATTATTTTAAACCCTAAAGCCCTGTGTGATAAGAAAAACAACAAATCAGCTTTTATACTTTTAATTTATAAGATTATCTGTAGATAACAGAAATCATAGTTTTCCGTGTATGTATCTACACATGTATGTGTGTTAACAGCTACAATATGCATAATTCTATAGTATTAAGCTCATAAATAGCATAAATGATGAAAGATGATGCTGGTTTAGCTCATTACAGTTTGCTGCTCATAAATTAACCGTTTTAGAAAATAACTAGAGGACTTTCAGGTTTACTCAGAATATCAGCCCCCGGGCAGCAAACAAAATGTTAATCAGGAAATACGTTTCTTCCCAACTGTTTGGGTTTTTTTTGCTGGTTAGTGAATCTTGAAATAGCTATTGATTTAAAATTATTTTTATTCAATAACATAGAATAATACTAAAGGCTCTGTTCTGTCAATGTTTTTTTCTGTCAACAAGAGCTTGGCCTTAGTCATTGCCTAGGTGCTTCTCATCAATTACATGTACAAGTAACTACCTGCTGTTTGTCTCACCACAGAACAGATAACATCTCTGTGAGTAATTGCAAAGTCATTGAAACCAAAAGTCTCTTCTTGACCTGATGCAACAGCTCACAGAAGGCAACTGGACTTGTGTGTGTCAAATGGTGGGTGAAGTTCCTAACCATTAATACTATTGGAAAAATTAGACATACCTTGTAATGCTGCTTGGGATCTGTTGTGTGTCCTGAACAGTACTACCTACTGTGTCCTGTGAGTACCTGCCTCCATGAGAGGTTTTACAGATGTAGATTCTGAGGTGGGAAGGAATCATTGTTAGTTACACCACAGCTCAAGGGCAACATATGTTAGTCCACACCCCCTTCACACATACTTTTCACATGTACTGTGCGCAATCTAGTGGGTGGCTTCACCATGAGGATGTTCAAGGCCAGGCTGGACAGGGCTTGGAGCAACCTGGTCTAGTGGAAGGTGTCCCTTCCTGTGGCAGGGGGTTGGAACTGATGAGCTTTAAGGTCCCTTCCAACCCAAACCGGTCTGGGATTCTGTTATTTCAGATTTTGTTAATTTTGCTAGCTTTCTTCATTCTGTTTGTGTATTGTATAGGAAGGTAAGTATTTTAGCTATTAATTAGGTATTATTTCATTATCCTACCATGTAGCGCAAGATATATAAAATGTAAAGGCTGCAGTATTTAACTTCTTGAAGTCACACTGTGATAAAACACATCCAGGTCTCCGGTACTGTTCAATCATTTAACTTTTTGGCCAACCCTTCTTTGCCACCTTCCCCTAGCATATGGGCTGGTATAAGTGCAGATCTAAATTCTTTCCCTAAATTCACAGCATGAAGGAGCAACACTTGAAATATCAACAAAGGACCTGATGAGTTTCAGCAAATAGTCAAAATAACAATAGCAAAGTCGCTGATTCCAGTGTGGACAGAGTGACGGAGGCAGAGAATTACACAGGAGTTTAGGCTTCTCTATGGTGAAGCACTTGCTGAAGTTCAAGCATATGAATAATCTCACAGAAATTATTTCAGACTAGTTAAGTTTCATTTAAGCATGTGACTAACAACTCTCCTAGGTCAGGACATTAATCACGACTGAATGTCCTCAGCAGCAGGCAAGATGATCATTTGGAGATGGTCATTTTGTGAATATGTTTTTGTAACTCCTTTAAAATACAGATCTGTGTCACTGATGACTCATATGATGGAAAAAGCAGTTGAGAAGATCAGTGCTAGTATCAAAATATAACCTTTTTGCTGCATGAACCAGACACGCTGACATACCAGTACAACTTCTTCCGCTTGCTTAGTCTGAAATGGGATTCTGTAGTGGTACACATTTTTTTGCTCTCTTTTCTATTTATTTATTATTTTTTAATAATTAAGTGGAACCAAAAGTGATGCAGCTTTGCTTTTTAAGATAACTTTTACTTATGACAGATCTTCACTCTGGTCAGCTGTTAAGGCTGCTTTCAATATGTTGTTTAAGAGGGAATCAAGTTCACCCATTGTGACTGTTT
>JANHGB010058942.1:0-16263 GCA_026283785.1 Coracopsis vasa | reverse complement strand
CGTGGCCCTCCTCTGGACTTGTTCCAACAGTTCCATGTCCTTTTTATGTTGAGGACACCAGAACTGTACACAATACTGCAAGTAAGGTCTCAGGAGAGCAGAGTAGAGGGGCAAAATCCCCTCCTTTGATCTGCTGGTCACACTCCTTTTGATACAGACCAGCACACAGGTGATTTCTGGGCTGTGAGCGCACACTGAAGCCAGCTCATGTCCAGTTTCTCATCGACCAACACCCCCAAGTCCTCCTCAGGGCTGCTCTGCATCTCTCCTCTGCCCAGCCTGTAGCTGTGCCTGGGATTGCCCAAACCCAGGTGTAGGACCTTTCACTTCGCATTGTTGAACTTCATGAGGTTGGCACTGGCCCACCTCTCAAGTGTGTCAAGGTCCCTCTGGATAGCCTCCCCTCCCTCCAGTTTACCAACTGACCCAACACAGCTTGGTGTCATCAGAAATAGCTCACATATAATCAGGGTAGTAAAATTGAAATAATTTTTAAAAGGAAATATTAAATGAATAAAAGATCTTTTTGTATTTCAGGTAGGTTTTCACAACAACCACCTGTGTGCCTTCAGCTTGATGTCCTCCGAGTGATTAAAATTTAAGAGGCCTATTCATAAGGCCACATCTCCTTACCTCCATCCGCTGTAACTGTGGACTCTGTCACAATGTCTGTGTTTATAACGGAGGAATGCATACCTGACAGAGATAATAATGAGCTTTACTACCACAGATCTGCTTTTAATACATTAATTATTTAGCATATCCACCAGAAGACTAAGCATTTAGACCTACTGGGTACCCACTACACGTATGAAAAGTATAATAGTAACTTGCCAGCTGCATATCTTACTCTGGAAAAGTATCCTCATTATAAAATATTTATTTCTCTGTAGAGACATAGAGTAATAGAAATAACAGTGCTTGCAAAATGATCTAGTGGAGAGAAGGCCAAAATAGCACACACAATGCCAAAGCACAAACAACCAAAACCTACGTAAAAGTTGCCAATATATAGTACTGACATCAGTTTAAAATATTAGTGCAGTAGGAACTAAAATGCAAAACTAAAGTTAAGTACTTGATTTCATAGTTTCCACACAGACAGTTTACACCTGTCATCTTGCTGCCTTGGTTGGCAAACTCACAAGGCGCCGTGAACCCCTGTGGGTGCTGCTGTGGGAAATACAGCCTCACTGGCAACAAAACCAGTTCAGCATGGCTGAAGAGAAATGAGAGCTGAGACATTGTCTGATGGCAGTCTTAGGTTACAATCATGAGAAATAAAAACTATTCATGAAGACAACATCAGAGGTAAGCCAAGGAGGCTGATAAAAATAAGTGCATTCTACAGTTACACACCAAATAAAAGACAGACCTTGTAAATACTGTAAGTGCATTTATGATTTACTAACCCCTTCACATTAGTTAATTACCACCTCTATTTTCCAAAGTAAACAGCTTTTTTCCAAATGAATCATGATTCAAGAGAACTAAAAGTGTGACTAATATTAAACTGACAAAATATTTATTTTTAGACCTTCTGCTGTTTTTTATTTGAATTTCAACTTGCATGTATCTTTTAAGCAGGCTTTGCTTCTGAAACCAAAGTTCTCTCATGTGAATACAGTAAGTATGATGGAAACAACGTGTAATTGAAAAAAATTCTTCCACTTTGAATACACATAGGTCAGTTTCCCAATTGCTACATAAATAAAAATAAATGTTCGTCCCCATGGATTTTAAGGATTCTAAAAGCAAACATGAATAACACCTAACCAAACTGACGTGGTACACAGAAACTAAAGATCATCCTTCCTTACCAGTCACAGCCCCTGAAAAAGCATCCGCAACTTCAACAATAATAAAACTTATGTATACCTCTTTATCTGTTGTCTGAAAAAATGTATCTGTAGTTTATACAGAGAGAATAATCTCTCATGAAGATGCATGTTAGCTGCCAACACCGAAGCTCCTGAGGGATCGCATGGAGCTATTTAAAAAAGGATCATTTATACAAAGTATACACTGCAAAAAAATTCTGAGCAGAGTACAGTATCACCTCCTACCTTGGGTTTGTGAAAGCAAAGTTCTCGGAGCTCCTGCACCATACTGATACTAAAACCAAAGGGAATCATTTCTTCCTAAAATGAAAAATGGGAACCACCACCATGGTTTTGCCCTTCAAATAAATAAAAAATAAAAAAAAGAGAAAACAAAATTAAAAAAAAAGGAAAAGACATTTATGAAATAAAAAACCTCACAGAGATGGTTCCTAATGATATTTTAAATTTCATTCCTCTTGAACTTGTTCCCCTTATAAAGTCTTTCCTACTGCACAAAAAAATGTGTAAATACTGTTGCACTTCATGTTATTTGTCATACGAAGACAGGAAGATAAATAAAGTTCATCAGTATCTCTCATGCAGACATCTTCACTTCTTTCGTACAACACTGCAGATATCTCGGGCAAACTTTGTAGACTCTAACTTACAACACGGAATCTTCATAAGGAACTCTATGTGGTTTATGGCCTATAACAGGTATTTCAAATGTAGAAAAGACATATTTGGGGGTGTGGAAAAAGGAGATAAAGTATGGGACAATGTTACGTTTTAAGGTAGTGTTTATATTCCGATAGCATATCCCCTTTACCAGTTGTGCTGCCTTTGTGCATGCCCATAGCAATTCGAAGCCCTAATCACTGTGCTTAATACACTCAAATGGCAAACAGAACAAATCAACTTGGGCCCTTTCCCAAGGAACATTCACATACGAGATAAGAGAAGTAACTACTTACAGGGGAAATTCAGAAAAGAGTTCCTCAGAGACCTAAAAAATTGACTTTATCTGTTAATATTGCTCATTAAAAAGACACACTGTGCTGAAGTTGCCAAAAGAACATATGCCTGACATTCTATTTCTTTAAAAATTATGACAGAAGCAAGAGAATAATGGTTTATAATATTATGTGTGAGTGCATAAACCTATATCATGCTAAAAGATGAAAGCTTAAGGGAAGCCCATACTATGTAAATTGTGTAAAATCACATGACAGATTTCCCTTTCCAAAAGTACAGAAATAAAAAGTAAAGAAAGGCAGGAAAAAAGTCACAAGAACTGAAGCCACTAGGAGCATGCAGAGCCTTGCATCTCCTGCTTCATAGTGTGATTATGGAAACTCCTCTAAGCAAAATTAATCCATGATCCTATTAAAGCCATGGTAACTACCTCTTGATTTGCATAAGCCATGGTTTCACTAAGGGTATTGAGGGACCAGTGAACATTGGAGCATGACCACATTGAGGCAGGACATGAAATACAGAAAGATCTGCAAGGCAAGTGTCAAAAATTAATACTTTTCTCCATTCATTTTTCAGACTCTCAAACTGTTTTACAGAGAGGGTGTCCAAAAAAACACTGTCAACAGCCATGGCTTGACCATAGACTATGTAACACAAAGGCAAATGTACACTGTATTTAATACTATTTAGTTCTGATATTATCTTATTTACTGTGTTGGCTACCATAAATTGTATTACACTGCACAATCACAAAGAACCTTCTTGTGATGGAAGTAGCCGCGGAGTTCTTATGATCAGCTTAGTCCATAGAAGTCAACATTAGGGCCTGAGTAAGAAAGCGTCAAAATATGATGCCTCACAAATCAATACTAAAACCCCTCACATTTTTTAACATGAGTTCTGAGGGAATGAAAGAAGGTTTTTCTGAGGAAGTATTAACTAATTACTGATTAAAACATATCAAAATTGGCTTGCAGCAACCTCTAGTTTGCCTGTGGCATGATATAAGCACTGTTTTATATACAAGTAGCAATCCGTAAATGAGACAAATATTCTGGATACTTGTATTTTTGTTAGTTATATTTTTAAATCTATTTCTATAATGTGTTCCATATGGGTTTGAGCTATCTGGAAGGTTATCACTCAGTATGAGGTAGTCCCATGTATTCAACGAGACAATTTAGGGCACAAAATGTAGAACTGTTGATGTAATCAAAAGACCAGATTATTCATTATATGGAATAACCTCCTATTTAATTAGCTAACTCATACAGAATGTTACTGAATACAAATTCTAATACCAAAGAAAATTTACAGGTGAACAAAATGTAAGAGGAGCTTGCAAGCCACTATGATTTTGATCAAGATTTTGACCATATTCAAGTTTGAAAGTGTTAACATAAAAGCTGTAATTCTTAGAAACTGCCATGTCTTCCCATTGAAATGCAAGTTCCACTGGCACGTGAAAACTTTCATTGTTTCATTTTAGGTTGTTTTGGTTTGTTTTAACAGAGCTACCTCTTTTTTCTCTTTCTTTGTAAAATGGCAGACTGCCCTGCTTTTACATGCAAGAAGAATCTGCCTACATAAGAGCTTATTCTCTCCTGCCAGCCCATCATATTCCCTCACCTCTGTAATTAATGCACCAAAAATGGCAATGGATCTGAAATGGCTGCATCAGTTTTTTGTCAGCTTTACTGATCTGGGAAAAAAGCAAACACCACTTCAACCCACGACAATATCGATCACAGGCTCATTATTAACATCTTGAGGAGCCGACTTATAAAAAGTTCCTTCTTATTGCCATAGGGAATTGCTGAGACATAAAGCTAACAAAAGATGTCTGCAAAAAAGACATGCATGTTCATGTATCTCTCTAAACATGTTTGACATTTCAAACATCAATTTTTTTAGATGTCACTAACTCAACACTCTCCATACACTCCATACATACCCTGACATAGGCTTCGTAAGTGAGAGACTTCTTTTTGTCTTAAGGAATTCACGTAGTGATAATCTATGTCTGTATTAAACCACTGAATATACAAGCAATATAATCTCAAAGCTTTTTTTACTGGTAAGCAGGCAGAACAAATGCTTTTAAAGCAGTCACAAGGGAACTAACAGTGTCTTGAGGTATAACATGACTGCACTGTGGGTTCCTGCACAATATGACCCAAAAAGGATAAATTAATTACTTTAACACTCAGGTATGATGAACCAGATGAATCAGAAACTGTACAGTTTTGATAGGAATTACAGAAAGTAGTATATGAAAGCATCAAGTAAAGATTTCACTACACTAAGTATAACTAAGGATTTAATATTCCATCTCAGCACATGAATGGTCTCTCAAAGTTTTACAGTAGTGAATCTGGGTTAGCAATATTAACAATAAAAGGAGTGTTTAAACTGTATTGCACATATAACTACTCAAATTCAAAAGAATTGCTAGTTGAAAAGGATATTTACAAGTCAAATAACTTGGCACAACAGAGTCACAGTAGGCTAGGACTTGAAATCAGGAGGTTTTGTTCCCATCTCTGCTATCGATATGCAACCTCAAACAAGTCTTTCTACATCTTTCACGTTGAGTTTATGTTCTCGTTAACTTACACTATGATACAAGACAGACATGTTTGTTCAGCACACAGGGCCCTTGCCTTGACTAAAGCCTCCTTGTATTACTATTAGAGCAGAGAGCACCCACTAACAAATACCAAAGTACTGGTGATTTCAGAAGCCCTAGATCATGCAAAGAAAGTGAACTACTGTGTTCAAGTAATCAACTATCTCTGTGGCTGTGGTTCTTGATTTAATCTATGTGAGTTTTAGATATAAGTGTTTTCTGACAAGATTAAAAAGAAAAACAAAAGCACATCAGCTCTGTGAAGGAGAAATCAAAATAGCCACGACACCCCCTATTTTACAGGATTTGTGATTTTTAAGGTCCTTGGAACAATTCTTTTTAAAATCATAGGACCAGCAGAGTTTGTGCTAGTACCAAGTGCTCCACAGTGAAACAGTTTATTTAGCAGCTGCTCAGGAAAGACATATGTCAGGGGATATAGGTGATATGTTTGAGGAAGTTAAACTTGTCGTTCACACCCAACTAAATGGCAGTACTTGAAAATAACAAATCAAGACTGATTCATTAAGAAGGTCATAGAAACTGCTGCTGGACAGAAAGTTACATATTTTGTGTGATGAGATACTTGACAGAAAAAACCCAAACGAGTCTGGTATGCAGTAAACTGAAAAAGGCCAGAGGTATAACACTAGTGTGCACGGATAGGAAGAAAAGTTAGCAGACAAAAGACAGAATGTAGCCAAGAACTTGGAACAGAAGCAGAGGTAAAGCAAAGCAACATGAGGAGAAGGAGTTAAATGAAGTGAGCCAGCAGTTGTAGGTCTGTAAAGACCAGAGATATGTTGACAGTCTCATGGTACAGATTGAAAAACATGGCATTTGTTTTCTCTATACAATGTTCTTTGCTTCATTATATGTTTAAAAAACTGGGAAAGGTATCTAGAAAGAAATTGCACCTTTTGTCACTTTAGGCTTCTAAATAAATAACAAATTAATCAAGAATCTGTAGTTAAATTCCCAGATTTAAAGTATTTATAGCAACCTCCAAGCTGTAATTATCCTCTTGCTTGCTAGCAAAACCAAAAAGCTGGTAAGTCTGGAAAAGAAACACTTTAAGCACTGTTGGAAGATACTGATAAAGAGACAAGATTATTTTCCTAATTGTTATTTTACTGTACTTAATGTACTTAATGCATTTAGTCAGCAAACATACATGAATTTTGTATATATGTACGACCCACATACTATGTAAATATACTGCTCCAACATACAGTGGTGTGTGACAAATGTGAAGGTGGAATGCTATGCAGCTATGTCTGACAGAAGTCTCTCCAAGGGAGCATAAGATTTCTATAGTTTGGTCTTCAGCTGCTGTGAAAAGACCTACTTTGCTTCCTTCTTCAAGTTTGCTCCTGGATCTGTGTGGCAGATCATTAAGGATTTTTCAGTGTATCCTATAGAGGTAGTTTTTAATCAATTCACTTTTAGTGGATGGCATTCTCCTTCTCCCCAAAAGCCATCTGAAAATGTAGACAGTGATTTATGTTGGAGGATAGGTGGCCAGTGTCTCAGTATTGCATAACAAAATCAAGGCACTGGAGGTTAGGAAAAGAAAGGAACACAGGTGGAAAAGAGCAGTTGCCTATTTCACTACAGCAAGAAAATTGTAATTTGAAAGAACCATGCAAGAACAGAACATACTGGTTATTACAGCTTGTGGTGATCCATATTACAAAGCCAGCTCTCACAAGGGAAAGGAATATATCCAAGCCATGATGGTTTGATTAGTATCAGTACTTGAACTCTCAAGGGCTCTCCACCAGTAAGTGGTATGTGGGCACAGAATCAAGCTCATCTATTTTTCCTGCCAAAAACATATGAAATATTTTTCTTTTCAGGCCACTAGCTTCAGGTCAATTGATTTGAAACTTTTAGGTATGTCACTAGAAATGTGTAGTTAGGCTGCAAGCACAGAATGGACCTAAAGGTAAACAGTACATGAGGCAAGACAGGCAAGGATGGAAAACTGGAGTTACAACAAGGACTGACAAAACTATCTGTTTTCATCTCCTGTATTATATTAGTGCCTTTAAAAAAAAAAAAATACGCAAGACTTGTCATGGCCCAAATTAGACCGGAAAGATGCTAAGGAGGTCAGGAGGGGTTGTGTGAGAAGCAACACCTGGAGAAAACCTTCATGTGTTCTCAGGCTGACACAGACAACTATGTCAAAGCTCATCTGATAAAGACTGAAACTTCTGGGCTGATCTGTTTTTTCTTCCATCTATCAGCCCCTCACACTTGTAAACTGGTATTAAAAACCTAGAAACAAATGCCAAGACAGTCATCTATAAGATAGGAACAGGTTTTCTTCATGTGGTCACACAGTATAAATAGGGCATCTAAAAGCACAAACAGCATGAAGTACAAAAGCTACAGAATCGCTTTCCATGTGCCTCAGATTGTACCCTGACACTTTTATGTCATGGCAGCAGCCTTTTACTTCACAGTAAAACCAATCCTAAAAATCATTATGCCAGGGACAAGAAAGCAAGGCAATAATCTCCCTACATCTAACTTTAAAATCTGTCAAGTTTCTAGTTTTCATAGCATCTGAGTAATTTTGACATGAGCAAAATCTATGAGCCATTCATCTTCCCCCTTCCTTTACGTTTAAGACTGTGTATGCAAATGCTTTTCTTCAGCTATGCTAATTAACACACAGCTACTTCAAGTTTTTATGCACTTCTGTAAATACCTAGCATTGGCCAGAGATAGTCACACATCTGAGTCAGAAGGGGCATTTACTATGAAAGTCTCCAATGATTTCAAATGCATTTATTTGTTAAGCACTCCATCAAAATGGCTTTCCCACTTTAGAACAAATCCTACATCATGCCAAGGAGGATAAAACCAAGAAAATATTAATTCCATAAAATATGACTGTGCATAAGAAACATACAAGAAATTATAGCTGTGAATTCATATAAGCCTGGGCTGAACTGCTTTACCCATGAAGTCTAAAGCATTAGAAAAGGGATTCTTTATTTATTAAATAAATAAGTTTTTTTAATGTGGTTTTAGAGAAAGTTTATCACTTTTTTTTGGTTGTTGACTAAGCTCAAGCTTTTCCATCATTTATTGGAATATATTTCATTCAGATTTTATGTTTGTAACAAAATTTAAGCCTTTCTTGGATGGTTGTGTTTAGGCCATTGTTAAAGCACCTTATCTCTTTATGGGCATCAAAATTGCTTCTGCAGGGGGCCATACTTGAATTTTGGGATCAGATGGAAATAGGAATGCAGGAGCCTCCTGAGCAATCTAACAAGGTCTACCACTACAGCCTTGCCCCTTTTCCTCATAAAACTGTGCTTCCACCTTATCCAACAGACCTGCTGACATCAGAGGTCCTGAGACATCACAGAAGCTACAAGCTGCCCCAAGAGCTGCAGACCTTATCTCGTTAAGCCTACATGCTCCCCACCAAATGAAAAATAGCAAAGATGTAGATAGGTAGATGAATAGGAAAAGAGTTATAAAAGCACTACTGCCATAATTAACTCACATTTTTCAAGCAATCTCATCTATAACAGAATCTTAATAAAAGAGATAAGCATATCCCATCTCAAGAAAAAAAGGGAGAAAAGACTATTTTCCTTGACTGCCATTCCCACCATCACCCCTTTTTTTAACATCATTCCAAGTTCTTTTCATTTTTTAAAAAAGTAAGGTTAATCCTATGTGAAGCACCATTAACTCTTCTTGCACGCTCTGTGATTTTGCTTTTTCGCAGTAGGGACAGAAAGCACAACTGCAGACTACGCAGATAATTATAGTGTGGTTGCTGCCTCAGCAGTGCTATTAGGAATGGTGGGAAAACCACAGGGTAGAACTGAAGAGGTCCTACTCAAGGATGGGGGCCCCTGTGGCAAACGTCAGGATTCTGCTTCATTTTTATGTTCAGTTTTGTACATCATGCACGTC
The DNA here is from genome assembly GCA_026283785.1 of Coracopsis vasa. Classification (NCBI taxonomy): domain Eukaryota; kingdom Metazoa; phylum Chordata; class Aves; order Psittaciformes; family Psittacidae; genus Coracopsis; species Coracopsis vasa. The sequence goes on along the minus strand of JANHGB010058942.1, from coordinate 6,885 downwards.
CTGGAGAAGGAGGATCTGTAAGACTCAAAGTATATTTGTTCTACTATATACTTCTACACTGGCAGCTGCAAAAGTGTCATGCCCAGGATCACTGTCAGTAGCACGTGCATTGATAATTGCATGGACAGAAGATTTGGACATCAATCCAACAGGGCATAACAACAGCATTTCAACACAGCATTTTAGTGTGTGCTAGCTACAGAAATACAAAATGCCCTCTACATTATTAAATTAAAATTTATAATTCTAATAGAAAGTCTGTACTCACAATCTTAGCTGGTTCTTGAATCTTTGCTTTGTAACAGAAACAGTCTTTTGAGACTTAAAAGGATACACATTCACAAATCACACTTAGCTACATTTACACCAACAGCCACTATTCACTTGCTTCTCAAAGGCCTTAAAGTAGACATCTATATAATTCTTAATATAAACTTTATGTCCATATTTTCTCAGCCCTCCCACCCCTTCTTAAAAGTTAACATCAGTATAGCCACTTAACTGCACACATAGATAATTTTATTTATGTGAATTGACTGATCCACTGAATTCTTCCTGGAAATGTTATGCTGCAAAGGTCTGCGTCATCTGCTGCTAATGCAACTGTAAGAGCACATAGTGACCCCATCCCTCCGCTAGCTTGTTCTCCCGCTACTTTCAACAAAAGATCATCTGAAAGCAGTGAAAGTTAATATGATAAAATGTAACAGAAAAATAACATCAAATTGAAGTGTCTTATATAATAGCAAGTGTTCTGTGTCTCCAGCAGTGGGCTGGAGTAAATTGAAACTCTGAACATTATCATGGGGGTGGAAAGAGAAGGAGACATAGCTTATAAAGGCTGTACTTTTTAGCCTGAGGAATTCAATGCAAGAAGGTCAATCCAGTTTATAGAGTCGGCATATTAAATACTTAAAACATCACATAATGTACCGATTCAGAAGAATCGGAGTATAAGACTATTTCAAGAAGAACCATAAGGTAAACAAGAGCACATAAATTCAGTGAAAATATTCTGTCATTTGTGTTCACCAAGAGAGCATGCTAGCCTTATGTCATTATTTACACCCAACCTAGTAACTTCTGATCATGGTTTTTATTCCTAAAATGTGGTCCATTAACACCCTTCTTATTCATACGGCTTTGCTGAATACCAAGAACACAAAGGTATGTCCTAAGTCACTGAATATTTTAAAAATCCTCAAAAGTCAAAAGTCAAAAACCTCAGTGGAACTAAGGGTTATTTTCCTATTATCTTCCGTCAGAAAACTACTGGGGTTTTTCTGCATCTCATGGCAAGCGGATTCCTGGCACCAATAGCGTATGATGCGAACTCTTTCTTTCAGCTCCCAAATTATTCTCTGCTGCTGTTAAGCAGTGGATTAGACTAAAAGGAAGCTGAACACTATCATAATGGTGGAAAAATATGTGGAAAGCAGTATATATAGGCTGCGTTGTTTAGGCTAAAAATAAGAAACTGAATGTGTGAATTATTTTCCTAACTGAGATTCCCTGCATCTATTTTATATATTCTGTAGCTCACAAGTATGTTTTTGCTCATTGAACGCCCAATTAGTTCATACACATTAATAGACCATTTCAACTGTTTTGATTAAAATAGACATAACAAGTCTCTCTGCATAGTTTATTATTGGCATAAGCATTGAATCAGAGGACAATTTTGGAGGGGACCTCAAGAGTACAACTTCCTGCTAAAAGCAGGGTAAGGTTCAGATCAGGATCAGACCAGCTTATTCAGGGCTTCATCAACTAAGGTCCTAAAAATTTCCAAGGACAGAGACTGCAAAGCCCAAAATAATAAGGCTGAGAACATGCACTACATGGTATTTTCTTTCCTGACTGCTTGACTCCTAAGTTGACAGAGAAAAATTTAAACATCTCCAGTGTGAATATATACATATATATATTCACATAGAAAATATGCATTCATAAATGTATTCATGATGCTTTCTGCTCCCATGTTTTCAAAGAAAAATACATTTTTTTTAATACTGTAAGAAGTGAACAAATGGATAAAGAAAAATGTGATGGCTTGAGGGCTCTATGAATGAATTTTGATGATACTTTACCAATCACCATAAGGAAAGATTCCTGAGTGGCATTAGTATATGTTAGCCCCAAGCCAGTGCAAGAGGAAAAACCTATTTCTGCTCAAAGGCTGAGAAAAAATGTTATGCATTTCCACACCTCAAAAGCCATTTACATTTTGTTTTTAACAGCTAACTTGATCTCCTTAAACTTGTGACATAGTTCAAGCTATGTACTGGTAAGCATTAACACCCGCTATCCAGCACTGACGGATTCATATTCCATGCTGGAAATCCAAGCATCTTTAAGTACAATGGGTTTAATATAAAATACTAAAACTGATTCAAAGTAGCTCTCAAGAGGAACCTTCTACCTAACTGAGAATATCTTTACCTAAACAGTACAGCAGCTGTAAAATGATTGCTTAACTAGATTGTTTATTGCAAAAAGTCCTTAGTATAGCTTTCATTATTCTCCATTCCACTTATTTCTGTACAGCTTCTTACATTGCATCTTTCACTTAAGTATCTGAAATCTCCATCAGAAGATGTGGCTAACAATATTTGGGTTCTCTTCCCTCTGTTCCTTTCTCTCCAGGAACACTATCACATACATAATCTGGCTAAAGAGAATGGGAAGAAAAAGTGGGAGTTTAAGTATATGTGGTGTTACTTGTTTCTGCCAGAGAAGCAGCATTGCTCATTTATCTGAGCAAAAGGTAAGGTTGGCTGTTACGATCGTTAGCTCCTGTGACAGTCTGCTGCGCAGACATTGTGCCATTACAAATTTTAATAGTATTAATCTTTCCAGTATTGTCATAATTCTGCAATTATATTTTCATCCTTACTGAGTGCCAAAGCAACATGCACAGTTTCCTAAACGATGCAGACTATTTCATTTAATGAAATGAAAGCTGCCTTAATATCTTTCACAGATATTGCTATTTAAGGCTAAAGAACACAATAGTCGATTTAGATTTTTGTGGTCACTTATGGCTAATGTTCTAATAGACTTCATTTGTATTACATTACTATTATGATGACAGGATAAGCACAGGCTATTAATATGAATAATAACCATTTATGTACTACTAAATCTTGCATGGGATTATACTAGATTGCAAAAGAAGCCAGTAGTATTTTACGAATACACTATTGTCTCTCACAGTAAATTTATCTCCTGTATCTTTTCTTAGGGGCTTAATTAACAAATACAATTTGTTCAGCTGATAGTCCTCCCAGAAGCTGAGAAACATCTACTGCATCTCTTAAAAACACTTGCAAAACAGACAGATAAAACCAGGCAAACTTATTAGGTCTTTATGGTGGAAAAGCACATCAAATGATACAATTTCAACAAGAAGGAATAAATATGAAGGCTTACCTGAAAGAAAAACAAAAGCTACCTGGTTCCATAAAATTATATACTTCATTTTTAAGTTTCCAAATAGCAAAGGCAGTAAATTTCAGGCATACGATCACGTATATACCAACATGTTACTTTCAAAAACATGAACTGGAAGTGGGTTTCTGCAAACCCTACTTCTACTCAATAGCACTCACTCAGTTCCACAGTTCATAGTTCCAACTTAGCACAATATAGCACCTACTTAAAGAGTTTCCTCTTCTCAGATAACTCCATGATGTGTCCATCTCACTTCGCCAAAGGAGATCTCATTATCTATTCTAAGAATAATTCAGAGAAAATTCTTACATAAAGACCAAGTGCTCAAAAACATTTTACCTGCCTCAAATTTAAGCAATAACAGTTCTGAACAAAGAAATGTTTTTGAGGACAACAATTTCCAAAAAGTCTACATGTGACATGATTTTCAAAATAAAGTAGGCTGGTATAAAAACAATCATCTTTGAAAAGTAACTAATATTTCTCATGTGATCGCAATACTTGGAGGCAACTAATAAGAAAAATTAATATGAAATTAAATGTGCATTTTAGGAGCATACAACTGCTTCTCAGAACTATAATTAGCAGCACCTAAGCTAAAAAAGGCTCATTGCTTATTGAGGTTTGAGTACCTGACTTAAAATCAAGAACACTACTGGCACAGATGAAGGAATATTTTTTCTAAAGGAAGCTTCTAGCCTGTTTAGACAAGTGTAGAATCTCCTCCTCCAGCTACCTGTGTTTACCCTGAATGCCAAGGCATTTAGAAAATTTGTATATATATGCTTTCCATCCCAACTGCCTGTCAGGTTAAAAGCATCGTTTGAACTTGGGTCCCTCAATGCTAAGTATCACCTATCAACTCAAAACAGAATGTCATTATGTTCTATTAGATTCTTCTCCCTTTAATTAGACTAATCACTAGCTCAAGAACAAGGATCACCAGACATAACCCCACAAATTGTGTATGTACATTCTATATGTATCGTTTGATAATTTTCAAGGACACATGATAGGGTCTTTCAAAAGGCTAACTTAACTTCCACTAATACCAGCCCTGCTTAGAAGCAGCAAGAAATATTGTAGAATAATTTGAACAGCCTGTGATCTGATCAGAAACGCAGCGTGTGATGTACTTGTCACAGGATGCCTGGACTGTGCTTCCCAGCAAAGGCAGAGATTCAAGAGAAGGGTTGTGAAGGGGACTCAGTGAGTAAGCACAGACTTCTTGAGCACAGCACTCATTGGGCTGATATGTATAGCAAGGAAACTGTCAACTTGTTTGGTTCTATCCTGTCAAGGGAAGCAGAATTTTGTGCCTTTTTCTGCAAATTAACTAAGAATATAGCTCAATAATTTAATTTGTTTAAAACAGTAGTATCTGTATTATCAAACTTCAGCTGCTTCAACAAAAAGAAAAATATTATGGTCTCTAGAGATGATGAGAGACAGAAGATAGAGGAGTTACACATTCATCCATCACATTCGTTAGCCCATTACACATATTGATCCTTCATTTACTAAGGTAAATACTATATGGTGTTGAACATCTCAATGTAAAGCTCAGTAAGGAATCCAGTTAATGACAGCCAACAGGAGTAATTAGGCCGAAAACTCAGCTAATATACATTCACTTTCATATATCTGGGGCCAGCAAAATGACTGTACTGCATTGCAGATGAGATGCAATTCTCTAACTAAAAGGAAATAAAATTGATATATATATAACTGGCTTTGTACTGAAATAAGAGTTGTGAATAAGCCAAGTGATCCAAATAAAAAATACCCATTCAGCTCTTCGTCTGGAGAAAATTGCCAATTTCTGACCCAAGCATCCAGCCCTAGTGTTCATTGTTTAACATGGATCTGATATAAAATAAGGAATAGGTAATCATAACTGAGACTGAGTACAGCTACATTCAAATGATTCCTATGCATAAAGCTACTGGAAAATATCAGGGGCAAAATTAACTGCTAACGATTTCATAATGACAATCCCCAATTCTATTAGCCTAATGGTCCATAGTAGCAGAATACAACTGCAATGCAGTCTGGAGTTTCAGATAGTGGACGGCAAAGTTCCAGTTTGTGTTCATAAGTAAACTGCTGCCACCTGTCCTGCAGGCTTAATCCTGCCTGTAAAAACCTAGAGAGAACTTGCAATCAAAGCAAGGTTTCTGATCAGGGTTGTATGAATAATTATTCCTATAGTTAATATGCCAAACTAGGACTAAAAAGAAATTCAGAGTACTCCAGATTTTTTTTTTTTAACACTTGCTGATAAAATTAAAAAGCAGGGAAAAAAATATGTTGAAGTATAGCACTCTCATTTAACATAAGCACAGTCATATTTAAGAGATTTTGAACCAACAAAAGTTTACCTTACTTAAACTCAGCAACAAAGGCTTTTTTTTTTTCTTTTTCCTCTGTTTTGACATGGTCAAAGATATTTGACTTTCAAAGATATATAGTTGCAAAGGGGAGGGAATTAAATACATTCAACATACAAACTACTTATAAAAATATGTAGTCTGAGAGAAGTTCCATCAGAAATTTTTGCTCAGACTTCACCAAATGCCTTCAACTGCACCTTTGTATGTTTGCAAGGATCAAACATCCAGTATTGTCTTTGTCCTGTAAACTTGTGTGACCTGTTTTCTGATCTCTGTTCTCATCCGTTTCATTACCCTCTTTACCTCCTGATTGTTGCCAGTCTCAGATCTCCCCCCTTTTTGTCCCACTTTACACTCTCCACACTGAAGGGATTAACTTCTAAATTTGCAACCAACCCAAACATTTTCCACCTAAATATTGTCTCCTTTAAGATCACACAAGACTGTCATATTCACTTCTGGAACTTTTATAAAAGGAAAGTGGCAGAATGTAGCTCTATTACTGTCAAAGAAGCAATCCTGCGTGTTCACGTAAGGTTATGGAGAATTTAGTCTACATTTATTAAAAACCTGTATTTGTCACAGCTGTAGAAGCGAAAGGATTTCTATACCAAAAGAGTATCCCTCTGTGATGCTGCATCTACAAAGACACAAGTTAAACTAAGAAGAATGAAACTACACCATAATCACTGCAGAAACCGCAAGTGTATCAAAAGCAATTCTACAGAGGCACAATGCTGGAAGTTGTCATGGCAACTCTTCTCACTCCTTCCCACTGAGTTTTGGCAAACATTTTTAGATTATTTTTTTAAAGCATTTTTACTCTTTCCCTCATAGCCCCTTTTCCCCTCTTCACACAATATGAATGATACCACTGAAAGTGAAGAGCATGCAAAACCACCAGTGTGCAGTTACTTCAGACAGAAGACTGAAGATATATCCAGCCTATACATGGTGTGGGATTTAGGCTATCACAGTCCAGCTATCAAGAAAAGCATTTTTTTTTTTTTTTTTTTTTTAATGTACAACCTTAAGCATG